>JARPUW010001100.1:0-57597 GCA_030533445.1 Cyprinodon diabolis
AAAACCGTAAAAGATATCTGAAAAATTCTTTCAGTGAAAGCAACATCTATCCTTTGTCTCAGACTGGGGTAACCTTCATGTCTGTAGGTCTTTCACAACCCAAAACGAAGCACAAACAAAATGGTTGGCCCACCTGCTCCTCCCTTTCTTTTAACTGCAGGACCTCACTCTCACTCACCTTTTAGCTGCTAAAGCACCCCTCCGAACAAACGACTGCTGAGTAAAAACCGTAAAAGGTATCTGAAAAATTCTTTTTATCTAAGCGACAGCTATATCTTGTCTTCGATTGGAGTAACTTTCATGGCTGTAGGTCATCTACAACCTGAATGGGAAGAGAAAGAAAAAGAAAAAACGTTTCATCACACCTAAGCTTCTAATTGAGCTAGCTGCAGCAGGTCACTGTCACTCAGCTTTCAGGTGCTTAAAATGTCCTCCGAACAAACGACTGCTGAGCAAAAACCGTATGAGTTATTCCAAAAATTTTTTTCACCGTGAGCGTCAGTCATCCTTCGACTCCAACTATGCCAACTTTGGTGTATGTGTGTCATTCAGAAAAATATTTATGACGAGTTTAAAACACATAGTCTGATTCGTTTTTCTCCCCTCTTCTGCTCCAAAACCAATGAAAAACAGCTCTGATTTTCATCGACTTTAGGTCGGTCTGGAGGGTTTTTAAGGAAAAGTATTAATCCTACCGTAATTCCGAAGATATTGTGTGGGTCCAGAGATTTCAGTCTACAAACTGACCAAAAATGGTGACTCTAGCTATAAATATGTGGCCGTGAGGGCGAGTTTAAAATGTTTTTTTGTGTTTAAAAAACGCCTGCCTCACACTCTAGCTTTTCAGTTGCTCCACTCTAGCAGGCTGGATTTTGCTAAAACTTTGTGGCGCTTGAGGTCTGATTATACAAAAACCGTAGCAGTTATCAACATACCGTCTTCAGTTTTAAATAGACGAAGGATTTATCTACAAACTGAGCTTCAAACTGTTTTTCTAGGTGAATGTATGCCGACACAGTGAAGTGCTGTTTTTTATGCTTTTTTTTTCCTCTCCCCATTCATTTCCTATGGGATTTTTTTGCGACGTTTTCGCTAATAATTCGCAAACCTTCGGACTAATGAGAAAGTTTTATACAAGCACACATCACCCCATTGGTCCCGACGCGTGTGCCAACTTTGGGCCCGATCCGCCAAACCGTGCGGGACTAGTTACGCGCCGAAGTTTTGGGTATACGGGAGAATTATAATAATAATAACTAGAAAATTTCTAAAGAAATTTTGAGGGGGGCCACCTACTGCCCGTCTGGGGAACAGGGCCAATACGGCCCTGGCAAGTGATGTCGGGGCTCACCAGACCAACTGCTTACGCCTTTGAGGGCTGCTGAGGGAAGGAAAGAGGGCTAGGTCATGGGCAAAGAGAGCTGTGTGCCACTTGTGCTGAAATCTGGGAAATAGACGTGCACAGCGTATGATGCAAAAGGGTAATATGGGTTGTCCATATTGAACCGCAGTGGGTAAAGCTCAGTTGGGGGGCTCCGCCCGCCTGCTAGGAGCCCTTGCAGCGATGAAAAAAATCACCAATGGCGGGCTCTGCCCGCCTGCTAAGAGCCATTGCAGTGATGAAATCACCAATGGCGGGCTCCGCCCGCCTTCTAAGAGCCATTGCAGTGATGAAATCACCAATGGCGGGCTCCGCCCGCCTTCTAAGAGCCATTGCAGTGATGAAATTACAAATGGCAATGAGCAATATGCCAGAATGTATGAGTGTGTATAAGGAAGAGGCTTTTATTCTGTAGAGTCCCTGGAGTCTTATTTTGAAAGTCTATCATGGAAGTGCATCTAAAGATGGGTCATGCCCAGCAGTTATATAGAATCAATTTCCAAATGTTAAATCACTGGTTTTCCATGTTATTAGGTGAATAGTTGCTGTATTACAGAGTAAATGGGAGACTTTTATTGTGAAATTTGCTCTGGGTGTGTTTTGAAAAGGTCACTAGAGTCTAATAAAAACAACCTGGAAGAGTTTGGGTCATAATGTTGAGCCATTTGCATCAATTAATGCATTAGTATAATCTAGAGGCTTTTATTTTGTAGGGTCGCTGGAGTCTTATTTTGAAAGTCCAACAGAGTTGTGTTTATAGAAAATGTTCAGACCCGTCAATGATAGTTGATTACTTTCCAATCGTTAAATCACTCTTTTTCCATGTTATTAGGGCAGTAGATGAAGCGGAAATGGGAGGCTTTTATTTTGAAATTTGCTATAGGGTGTGTTTTAAACAGTCTCCTAGAGTCTATTCTCTAAAACGGGGTTGAGTTTGGGTCATAATGTTGAGCCATATAGGGCAATAAATATATGTAAAAAATATAGAGGCTTTTATTTTGTAGGGTCCCTGGAGTCTTATTTTGAAAGTCTATCAGTGCTGAGTGGCAAGGGAAGTGTCATGGACAGCAGTCATATAGTATCCATTTCCCAATGTTAAATCAGTCCTTTCACCCTCCATTAGATTAATATGTGCTGTTTAAAACAGCAGAGGTAAAATCTGTTTGAAGCTTGGTAACCTTGACAACGCTTAACGAGCCTCTCACTGACACAGACAACAGCTGCACTCACTATTGGTTTCTTCTTCCCAGGCTTTTTTGTATAGGAAGAACGGCACCGAACAAACGACTACTGATCAAAAACCGTATGAGTTATTCAAAAAACATTTTCACCATGAGCATCAGCAATCCTTCGACTCCAACTATACCAACTTTGGTGTATGTGTGTCATTCAGAACAATATTTATGACGACTTGAAAACACATAGTCTGATTCGTTTCTCTCCCATCTTCAGCTCAAAAAGAATGGAGAAAGGCTGAAACTCATCGACTTTAGGTTGGTCTGGAGGGTTTTTAAGGAAAAGTATTAATCCTACCGTAATTCCGAAGACATTGTGTGAGTCCAGAGGTTTCAGTCTACAAACTGACCAAAAATGGTGACTGTAGCTCCAAATATGTGGCCGTGAGGGCGAGAATAAGATGTTTGATCTTAAAAAAATGGCCGCCTCACACTAAATTTCAGCAGCTGCACTCTAGCAGGCTGCTGCAGAAGCTAACTGTCAGCTAGCTTCCAGGTGCTTACCCTCCGAACAAACGACTGCTGAGCAAAAACCGTAAAAGATATCTGAAAAATTCTTTCAGTGAAAGCAACATCTATCCTTTGTCTCAGACTGGGGTAACCTTCATGTCTGTAGGTCTTTCACAACCCAAAACGAAGCACAAACAAAATGGTTGGCCCACCTGCTCCTCCCTTTGTTTGAACTGCAGGACCTCACTCTCACTCACCTTTTAGCTGCTAAAGCACCCCTCCGAACAAACGACTGCTGAGTAAAAACCGTAAAAGGTATCTGAAAAATTCTTTTTATCTAAGCGACAGCTATATCTTGTCTTCAATTGGAGTAACTTTCATGGCTGTAGGTCATCTACAAACTGAATGGGAAGAGAAAGAAAAAGAAAAAACGTTTCATCACACCTAAGCTTCTAATTGAGCTAGCTGCAGCAGGTCACTGTCACTCAGCTTTCAGGTGCTTAAAATGTCCTCCGAACAAACGACTGCTGAGCAAAAACCGTATGAGTTATTCAAAAAATTTTTTCACCGTGAGCGTCAGTCATGCTTCGACTCCAACTATGCCAACTTTGGTGTATGTGTGTCATTCAGAAAAATATTTATGACGAGTTTAAAACACATAGTCTGATTCGTTTTTCTCCCCTCTTCTGCTCCAAAACCAATGAAAAACGGCTCTGATTTTCATCGACTTTAGGTCGGTCTGGAGGGTTTTTAAGGAAAAGTATTAATCCTACCGTAATTCCGAAGATATTGTGTGGGTCCAGAGATTTCAGTCTACAAACTGACCAAAAATGGTGACTCTAGCTATAAATATGTGGCCGTGAGGGCGAGTTTAAAATGTTTTTTTGTGTTTAAAAAACGCCTGCCTCACACTCTAGCTTTTCAGTTGCTCCACTCTAGCAGGCTGGATTTTGCTAAAACTTTGTGGCGCTTGAGGTCTGATTATACAAAAACCGTAGCAGTTATCAACATACCGTCTTCAGTTTTAAATAGACGAAGGATTTATCTACAAACTGAGCTTCAAACTGTTTTTCTAGGTGAATGTATGCCGACACAGTGAAGTGCTGTTTTTTATGCTTTTTTTTTCCTCTCCCCATTCATTTCCTATGGGATTTTTTTGCGACGTTTTCGCTAATAATTCGCAAACCTTCGGACTAATGAGAAAGTTTTATACAAGCACACATCACCCCATTGGTCCCGACGCGTGTGCCAACTTTGGGCCCGATCCGCCAAACCGTGCGGGACTAGTTACGCGCCGAAGTTTTGGGTATACGGGAGAATTATAATAATAATAATACGCGGAATAAATATGTGCAATAGTAGTAGGTGGGCCATGCCTTCGGCATGTGGCCCCCCAATAATACGCGGAATAAATATGTGCAATAGTAGTAGGTGGGCCATGCCTTCGGCATGTGGCCCCCCAACTAGAAAATTTCTAAAGAAATTTTGAGGGGGGCCACCTACTGCCCGTCTGGGGAACCCGGCCAATACGGCCCTGGCAAGTGATGTCGGGGCTCCCCAGACCAACTGCTTATGCCTTTGAGGGCTGCTGAGGGAAGGAAAGAGGGCTAGGTCATGGGCAAAGAGAGCTGTGTGCCACCTGTGCTGAAATCTGGGTAATAGACGTGCACAGCGTATGATGCACAAGGGTAATATGGGTTGTCCATATTGAACCGCAGTGGGTAAAGCTCAGTTGGTGGGCTCCGCCCGCCTGCTAGGAGCCCTTGCAGCGATGAAAAAAATCCCCAATGGCGGGCATTGCCCGCCTGCTAAGAGCCATTGCAGTGATGAAATCACCAATGGCGGGCTCCGCCCGCCTGCTAGGAGCCATTGCAGTGATGAAAAAAATCACCATTGGCGGGCTCCGCCCGCCTCCTAAAAGCCATTGCAGTGATGAAATTACAAATGGCTATAAGCAATATGCCAGAATGTATGAGTGTGTATAAGGAAGAGGCTTTTATTTTGTAGAGTCCCTGTAGTCTTATTTTGAAAGTCTATCATGGAAGTGCATCTATAGATGGGTCATGCCCAGCAGTGATATAGAATCCATTTCCAAATGTTAAATCACTGGTTTTCCATGTTATTAGGTGAATAGTTCCTGTATTACAGAGTAAATGGGGGACTTTTATTGTGAAATTTGCTCTGGGGTGTGTTTTGAAAAGGTCACTAGAGTCTAATAAAAACAACCTGGAAGAGTTTGGGTCATAATGTTGAGCCATTTGCATCAATTAATGCATTAGTATAATCTAGAGGCTTTTATTTTGTAGGGTCGCTGGAGTCTTATTTTGAAAGTCCAACAGAGTTGTGTTTATAGAAAATGTTCAGACCCGTCAATGATAGTTGATTACTTTCCAATCGTTAAATCACTCTTTTTCCATGTTATTAGGGCAGTAGATGAAGCGGAAATGGGAGGCTTTTATTTTGAAATTTGCTATAGGGTGTGTTTTAAACAGTCTCCTAGAGTCTATTCTCTAAAACGGGGTTGAGTTTGGGTCATAATATTGAGCCATATAGGGCAATAAATATATGTAAAAAATATAGAGGCTTTTATTTTGTAGGGTCCCTGGAGTCTTATTTTGAAAGTCTATCAGTGCTGAGTGGCAAGGGAAGTGTCATGGACAGCAGTCATATAGTATCCATTTCCCAATGTTAAATCAGTCCTTTCACCCTCCATTAGATTAATATGTGCTGTTTAAAACAGCAGAGGTAAAATCTGTTTGAAGCTTGGTAACCTTGACAACGCTTAACGAGCCTCTCACTGACACAGACAACAGCTGCACTCACTATTGGTTTCTTCTTCCCAGGCTTTTTTGTATGGGAAGAACGGCAACGAAAACAAACGACTACTGATCAAAAACCGTATGAGTTATTCAAAAAACATTTTCACCATGAGCATCAGCAATCCTTCGACTCCAAGTATACCAACTTTGGTGTATGTGTGTCATTCAGAACAATATTTATGACGACTTGAAAACACATAGTCTGATTCGTTTCTCTCCCATCTTCAGCTCAAAAAGAATGGAGAAAGGCTGAAACTCATCGACTTTAGGTTGGTCTGGAGGGTTTTTAAGGAAAAGTATTAATCCTACCGTAATTCCGAAGACATTGTGTGAGTCCAGAGGTTTCAGTCTACAAACTGACCAAAAATGGTGACTGTAGCTCCAAATATGTGGCCGTGAGGGCGAGAATAAGATGTTTGATCTTAAAAAAATGGCCGCCTCACACTAAGATTTCAGCAGCTGCACTCTAGCAGGCTGCTGCAGAAGCTAACTGTCAGCTAGCTTCCAGGTGCTTACCCTCCGAACAAACGACTGCTGAGCAAAAACCGTAAAAGATATCTGAAAAATTCTTTCAGTGAAAGCAACATCTATCCTTTGTCTCAGACTGGGGTAACCTTCATGTCTGTAGGTCTTTCACAACCCAAAACGAAGCACAAACAAAATGGTTGGCCCACCTGCTCCTCCCTTTGTTTGAACTGCAGGACCTCACTCTCACTCACCTTTTAGCTGCTAAAGCACCCCTCCGAACAAACGACTGCTGAGTAAAAACCGTAAAAGGTGTCTGAAAAATTCTTTTTATCTAAGCGACAGCTATATCTTGTCTTCAATTGGAGTAACTTTCATGGCTGTAGGTCATCTACAAACTGAATGGGAAGAGAAAGAAAAAGAAAAAACGTTTCATCACACCTAAGCTTCTAATTGAGCTAGCTGCAGCAGGTCACTGTCACTCAGCTTTCAGGTGCTTAAAATGTCCTCCGAACAAACGACTGCTGAGCAAAAACCGTATGAGTTATTCAAAAAATTTTTTCACCGTGAGCGTCAGACATCCTTCGACTCCAACTATGCCAACTTTGGTGTATGTGTGTCATTCAGAAAAATATTTATGACGAGTTTAAAACACATAGTCGGATTCGTTTTTCTCCCCTCTTCTGCTCCAAAACCAATGAAAAACGGCTCTGATTTTCATCGACTTTAGGTCGGTCTGGAGGGTTTTTAAGGAAAAGTATTAATCCTACCGTAATTCCGAAGATATTGTGTGGGTCCAGAGATTTCAGTCTACAAACTGACCAAAAATGGTGACTCTAGCTATAAATATGTGGCCGTGAGGGCGAGTTTAAAATGTTTTTTTGTGTTTAAAAAACGCCTGCCTCACACTCTAGCTTTTCAGTTGCTCCACTCTAGCAGGCTGGATTTTGCTAAAACTTTGTGGCGCTTGAGGTCTGATTATACAAAAACCGTAGCAGTTATCAACATACCGTCTTCAGTTTTAAATAGACGAAGGATTTATCTACAAACTGAGCTTCAAACTGTTTTTCTAGGTGAATGTATGGCGACACAGTGAAGTGCTGTTTTTTATGCTTTTTTTTTCCTCTCCCCATTCATTTCCTATGGGATTTTTTTGCGACGTTTTCGCTAATAATTCGCAAACCTTCGGACTAATGAGAAAGTTTTATACAAGCACACATCACCCCATTGGTCCCGACGCGTGTGCCAACTTTGGGCCCGATCCGCCAAACCGTGCGGGACTAGTTACGCGCCGAAGTTTTGGGTATACGGGAGAATTATAATAACTAGAAAATTTCTAAAGAAATTTTGAGGGGGGCCACCTACTGCCCGTCTGGGGAACCGGGCCAATACGGCCCTGGCAAGTGACGTCGGGGCTCCCCAGACCAACTGCTTACGCCTTTGAGGGCTGCTGAGGGAAGGAAAGAGGGCAAGTTCATGGGCAAAGAGAGCTGTGTGCCACTTGTGCTGAAATCTGGGAAATAGACGTGCACAGAGTATGATGCACAAGGGTAATATGGGTTGTCCATATTGAAACACAGTGGGTAAAGCCCAGTTGGCGGGCTTCGCCCGCCTGCTAGGAGCCATCTCAGTGAAGAAAAAAATCACCAATGGCGGGCTCTGCCCGCCTTCTAAGAGCCATTGCAGTGATGAAATCACCAATGGCGGGCTCCGCCCGCCTGCTAAGAGCCATTGCAGTGATGTAATCACCTTTGGCGGGCTCCGCCCGCCTGTTACCATTGGCGGGCTCCGCCCGCCTTCTAAGAGCCATTGCAGTGATGAAATCACCAATGGCAATGAGCAATATGCCAGAATGTATGAGTGTGTATAAGGAAGAGGCTTTTATTCTGTAGAGTCCTTGTAGTCTTATTTTGAAAGTCTATCATGAATGTGCATCAAAAGATGGGTCACGCCCAGCAGTGATATAGAATCCATTTCCAAATGTTAAATCACTGGTTTTCCATGTTATTAGGTGAATAGTTGCTGTATTACAGAGTAAATGGGAGACTTTTATTGTGAAATTTGCTCTGGGGTGTGTTTTGAAAAGGTCACTAGAGTCTAATAAAAACAACCTGGAAGAGTTTGGGTCATAATGTTGAGCCATTTGCATCAATTAATGCATTACTATAATCTAGAGGCTTTTATTTTGTAGGGTCCCTGGAGTCTTATTTTGAAAGTCCAACAGAGTTGTGTTTATAGAAAATGTTCAGACCCGTCAATGATAGTTGATTACTTTCCAATCGTTAAATCACTCTTTTTCCATGTTATTAGGGCAGTAGATGAAGCGGAAATGGGAGGCTTTTATTTTGAAATTTGCTATAGGGTGTGTTTTAAACAGTCTCCTAGAGTCTATTCTCTAAAACGGGGTTGAGTTTGGGTCATAATGTTGAGCCATATAGAGCAATAAATATATGTAAAAAATATAGAGGCTTTTATTTTGTAGGGTCCCTGGAGTCTTATTTTGAAAGTCTATCAGTGCTGAGTGGCAAGGGAAGTGTCATGTACAGCAGTCATATAGTATCCATTTCCCAATGTTAAATCAGTCCTTTCACCCTCCATTAGATTAATATGTGCTGTTTAAAACAGCAGAGGTAAAATCTGTTTGAAGCTTGGTAACCTTGACAACGCTTAACGAGCCTCTCACTGACACAGACAACAGCTGCACTCACTATTGGTTTCTTCTTCCCAGGCTTTTTTGTATGGGAAGAACGGCACCGAACAAACGACTACTGATCAAAAACCGTATGAGTTATTCAAAAAACATTTTCACCATGAGCATCAGCAATCCTTCGACTCCAACTATACCAACTTTGGTGTATGTGTGTCATTCAGAAAAATATTTATGACGAGTTGAAAACACATAGTCTGATTCGTTTTTCTCCCATCTTCAGCTCAAAAAGAATGGAGAAAGGCTGAAACTCTCATCCACTTTAGGTTGGTCTGGAGGGTTTTTAAGGCAAAGTATTAATCCTACCGTAATTCCGAAGACATTGTGTGAGTCCAGAGGTTTCAGTCTACAAACTGACCAAAAATGGTGACTGTAGCTCCAAATATGTGGCCGTGAGGGCGAGAATAAGATGTTTGATCTTAAAAAATGGCCGCCTCACACTAAGATTTCAGCAGCTGCACTCTAGCAGGCTGCTGCAGAAGCTAACTGTCAGCTAGCTTCCAGGTGCTTACCCTCCGAACAAACGACTGCTGAGCAAAAACCGTAAAAGATATCTGAAAAATTCTTTCAGTGAAAGCAACATCTATCCTTTGTCTCAGACTGGGGTAACCTTCATGTCTGTAGGTCTTTCACAACCCAAAACGAAGCACAAACAAAATGGTTGGCCCACCTGCTCCTCCCTTTGTTTGAACTGCAGGACCTCACTCTCACTCACCTTTTAGCTGCTAAAGCACCCCTCCGAACAAACGACTGCTGAGTAAAAACCGTAAAAGGTATCTGAAAAATTCTTTTTATCTAAGCGACAGCGATATCTTGTCTTCAATTGGAGTAACTTTCATGGCTGTAGGTCATCTACAAACTGAATGGGAAGAGAAAGAAAAAGAAAAAACGTTTCATCACACCTAAGCTTCTAATTGAGCTAGCTGCAGCAGGTCACTGTCACTCAGCTTTCAGGTGCTTAAAATGTCCTCCGAACAAACGACTGCTGAGCAAAAACCGTATGAGTTATTCAAAAAATTTTTTCACCGTGAGCGTCAGTCATCCTTCGACTCCAACTATGCCAACTTTGGTGTATGTGTGTCATTCAGAAAAATATTTATGACGAGTTTAAAACACATAGTCGGATTCGTTTTTCTCCCCTCTTCTGCTCCAAAACCAATGAAAAACGGCTCTGATTTTCATCGACTTTAGGTCGGTCTGGAGGGTTTTTAAGGAAAAGTATTAATCCTACCGTAATTCCGAAGATATTGTGTGGGTCCAGAGATTTCAGTCTACAAACTGACCAAAAATGGTGACTCTAGCTATAAATATGTGGCCGTGAGGGCGAGTTTAAAATGTTTTTTTGTGTTTAAAAAACGCCTGCCTCACACTCTAGCTTTTCAGTTGCTCCACTCTAGCAGGCTGGATTTTGCTAAAACTTTGTGGCGCTTGAGGTCTGATTATACAAAAACCGTAGCAGTTATCAACATACCGTCTTCAGTTTTAAATAGACGAAGGATTTATCTACAAACTGAGCTTCAAACTGTTTTTCTAGGTGAATGTATGCCGACACAGTGAAGTGCTGTTTTTTATGCTTTTTTTTTCCTCTCCCCATTCATTTCCTATGGGATTTTTTTGCGACGTTTTCGCTAATAATTCGCAAACCTTCGGACTAATGAGAAAGTTTTATACAAGCACACATCACCCCATTGGTCCCGACGCGTGTGCCAACTTTGGGCCCGATCCGCCAAACCGTGCGGGACTAGTTACGCGCCGAAGTTTTGGGTATACGGGAGAATTATAATAATAATAATACGCGGAATAAATATGTGCAATAGTAGTAGGTGGGCCATGCCTTCGGCATGTGGCCCCCCAATAACTAGAAAATTTCTAAAGAAATTTTGAGGGGGGCCACCTACTGCCCGTCTGGGGAACCGGGCCAATACGGCCCTGGCAAGTGACGTCGGGGCTCCCCAGACCAACTGCTTACGCCTTTGAGGGCTGCTGAGGGAAGGAAAGAGGGCAAGTTCATGGGCAAAGAGAGCTGTGTGCCACTTGTGCTGAAATCTGGGAAATAGACGTGCACAGCGTATGATGCACAAGGGTAATATGGGTTGTCCATATTGAAACACAGTGGGTAAAGCCCAGTTGGCGGGCTTCGCCCGCCTGCTAGGAGCCATCTCAGTGAAGAAAAAAATCACCAATGGCGGGCTCTGCCCGCCTTCTAAGAGCCATTGCAGTGATGAAATCACCAATGGCGGGCTCCGCCCGCCTGCTAAGAGCCATTGCAGTGATGTAATCACCTTTGGCGGGCTCCGCCCGCCTGTTACCATTGGCGGGCTCCGCCCGCCTTCTAAGAGCCATTGCAGTGATGAAATCACCAATGGCAATGAGCAATATGCCAGAATGTATGAGTGTGTATAAGGAAGAGGCTTTTATTCTGTAGAGTCCTTGTAGTCTTATTTTGAAAGTCTATCATGAATGTGCATCAAAAGATGGGTCACGCCCAGCAGTGATATAGAATCCATTTCCAAATGTTAAATCACTGGTTTTCCATGTTATTAGGTGAATAGTTGCTGTATTACAGAGTAAATGGGAGACTTTTATTGTGAAATTTGCTCTGGGTGTGTTTTGAAAAGGTCACTAGAGTCTAATAAAAACAACCTGGAAGAGTTTGGGTCATAATGTTGAGCCATTTGCATCAATTAATGCATTAGTATAATCTAGAGGCTTTTATTTTGTAGGGTCCCTGGAGTCTTATTTTGAAAGTCCAACAGAGTTGTGTTTATAGAAAATGTTCAGACCCGTCAATGATAGTTGATTACTTTCCAATCGTTAAATCACTCTTTTTCCATGTTATTAGGGCAGTAGATGAAGCGGAAATGGGAGGCTTTTATTTTGAAATTTGCTATAGGGTGTGTTTTAAACAGTCTCCTAGAGTCTATTCTCTAAAACGGGGTTGAGTTTGGGTCATAATGTTGAGCCATATAGGGCAATAAATATATGTAAAAAAATATAGAGGCTTTTATTTTGTAGGGTCCCTGGAGTCTTATTTTGAAAGTCTATCAGTGCTGAGTGGCAAGGGAAGTGTCATGGACAGCAGTCATATAGTATCCATTTCCCAATGTTAAATCAGTCCTTTCACCCTCCATTAGATTAATATGTGCTGTTTAAAACAGCAGAGGTAAAATCTGTTTGAAGCTTGGTAACCTTGACAACGCTTAACGAGCCTCTCACTGACACAGACAACAGCTGCACTCACTATTGGTTTCTTCTTCCCAGGCTTTTTTGTATGGGAAGAACGGCACCGAACAAACGACTACTGATCAAAAACCGTATGAGTTATTCAAAAAACATTTTCACCATGAGCATCAGCAATCCTTCGACTCCAACTATACCAACTTTGGTGTATGTGTGTCATTCAGAAAAATATTTATGACGAGTTGAAAACACATAGTCTGATTCGTTTCTCTCCCATCTTCAGCTCAAAAAGAATAGAGAAAGGCTGAAACTCTCATCGACTTTAGGTTGGTCTGGAGGGTTTTTAAGGAAAAGTATTAATCCTACCGTAATTCCGAAGACATTGTGTGAGTCCAGAGGTTTCAGTCTACAAACTGACCAAAAATGGTGACTGTAGCTCCAAATATGTGGCCGTGAGGGCGAGAATAAGATGTTTGATCTGAAAAAAATGGCCGCCTCACACTAAGATTTCAGCAGCTGCACTCTAGCAGGCTGCTGCAGAAGCTAACTGTCAGCTAGCTTCCAGGTGCTTACCCTCCGAACAAACGACTGCTGAGCAAAAACCGTAAAAGATATCTGAAAAATTCTTTCAGTGAAAGCAACATCTATCCTTTGTCTCAGACTGGGGTAACCTTCATGTCTGTAGGTCTTTCACAACCCAAAACGAAGCACAAACAAAATGGTTGGCCCACCTGCTCCTCCCTTTCTTTTAACTGCAGGACCTCACTCTCACTCACCTTTTAGCTGCTAAAGCACCCCTCCGAACAAACGACTGCTGAGTAAAAACCGTAAAAGGTATCTGAAAAATTCTTTTTATCTAAGCGACAGCTATATCTTGTCTTCAATTGGAGTAACTTTCATGGCTGTAGATCATCTACAAACTGAATGGGAAGAGAAAGAAAAAGAAAAAACGTTTCATCACACCTAAGCTTCTAATTGAGCTAGCTGCAGCAGGTCACTGTCACTCAGCTTTCAGGTGCTTAAAATGTCCTCCGAACAAACGACTGCTGAGCAAAAACCGTATGAGTTATTCAAAAAATTTTTTCACCGTGAGCGTCAGTCATCCTTCGACTCCAACTATGCCAACTTTGGTGTATGTGTGTCATTCAGAAAAATATTTATGACGAGTTTAAAACACATAGTCTGATTCGTTTTTCTCCCCTCTTCTGCTCCAAAACCAATGAAAAACGGCTCTGATTTTCATCGACTTTAGGTCGGTCTGGAGGGTTTTTAAGGAAAAGTATTAATCCTACCGTAATTCCGAAGATATTGTGTGGGTCCAGAGATTTCAGTCTACAAACTGACCAAAAATGGTGACTCTAGCTATAAATATGTGGCCGTGAGGGCGAGTTTAAAATGTTTTTTTGTGTTTAAAAAACGCCTGCCTCACACTCTAGCTTTTCAGTTGCTCCACTCTAGCAGGCTGGATTTTGCTAAAACTTTGTGGCGCTTGAGGTCTGATTATACAAAAACCGTAGCAGTTATCAACATACCGTCTTCAGTTTTAAATAGACGAAGGATTTATCTACAAACTGAGCTTCAAACTGTTTTTCTAGGTGAATGTATGCCGACACAGTGAAGTGCTGTTTTTTATGCTTTTTTTTTCCTCTCCCCATTCATTTCCTATGGGATTTTTTTGCGACGTTTTCGCTAATAATTCGCAAACCTTCGGACTAATGAGAAAGTTTTATACAAGCACACATCACCCCATTGGTCCCGACGCGTGTGCCAACTTTGGGCCCGATCCGCCAAACCGTGCGGGACTAGTTACGCGCCGAAGTTTTGGGTATACGGGAGAATTATAATAATAATAATAATACGCGGAATAAATATGTGCAATAGTAGTAGGTGGGCCATGCCTTCGGCATGTGGCCCCCCAATAATACGCGGAATAAATATGTGCAATAGTAGTAGGTGGGCCATGCCTTCGGCATGTGGCCCCCCAATAATACGCGGAATAAATATGTGCAATAGTAGTAGGTGGGCCATGCCTTCGGCATGTGGCCCCCCAATAATACGCGGAATAAATATGTGCAATAGTAGTAGGTGGGCCATGCCTTCGGCATGTGGCCCCCCAATAATACGCGGAATAAATATGTGCAATAGTAGTAGGTGGGCCATGCCTTCGGCATGTGGCCCCCCAACTAGAAAATTTCTAAAGAAATTTTGAGGGGGGCCACCTACTGCCCGTCTGGGGAACAGGGCCAATACGGCCCTGGCAAGTGATGTCGGGGCTCCCCAGACCAACTGCTTACGCCTTTGAGGGCTGCTGAGGGAAGGAAAGAGGGCTAGGTCATGGGCAAAGAGAGCTGTGTGCCACTTGTGCTGAAATCTGGGAAATAGACGTGCACAGCGTATGATGCAAAAGGGTAATATGGGTTGTCCATATTGAACCGCAGTGGGTAAAGCTCAGTTGGTGGGCTCCGCCCGCCTGCTAGGAGCCCTTGCAGCGATGAAAAAAATCACCAATGGCGGGCTCTGCCCGCCTGCTAAGAGGCATTGCAGTGATGAAATCACCAATGGCGGGCTCCGCCCGCCTTCTAAGAGCCATTGCAGTGATGAAATCACCAATGGCGGGCTCCGCCCGCCTTCTAAGAGCCATTGCAGTGATGAAATTACAAATGGCAATGAGCAATATGCCAGAATGTATGAGTGTGTATAAGGAAGAGGCTTTTATTCTGTAGAGTCCCTGGAGTCTTATTTTGAAAGTCTATCATGGAAGTGCATCTAAAGATGGGTCATGCCCAGCAGTTATATAGAATCAATTTCCAAATGTTAAATCACTGGTTTTCCATGTTATTAGGTGAATAGTTGCTGTATTACAGAGTAAATGGGAGACTTTTATTGTGAAATTTGCTCTGGGTGTGTTTTGAAAAGGTCACTAGAGTCTAATAAAAACAACCTGGAAGAGTTTGGGTCATAATGTTGAGCCATTTGCATCAATTAATGCATTAGTATAATCTAGAGGCTTTTATTTTGTAGGGTCGCTGGAGTCTTATTTTGAAAGTCCAACAGAGTTGTGTTTATAGAAAATGTTCAGACCCGTCAATGATAGTTGATTACTTTCCAATCGTTAAATCACTCTTTTTCCATGTTATTAGGGCAGTAGATGAAGCGGAAATGGGAGGCTTTTATTTTGAAATTTGCTATAGGGTGTGTTTTAAACAGTCTCCTAGAGTCTATTCTCTAAAACGGGGTTGAGTTTGGGTCATAATATTGAGCCATATAGGGCAATAAATATATGTAAAAAATATAGAGGCTTTTATTTTGTAGGGTCCCTGGAGTCTTATTTTGAAAGTCTATCAGTGCTGAGTGGCAAGGGAAGTGTCATGGACAGCAGTCATATAGTATCCATTTCCCAATGTTAAATCAGTCCTTTCACCCTCCATTAGATTAATATGTGCTGTTTAAAACAGCAGAGGTAAAATCTGTTTGAAGCTTGGTAACCTTGACAACGCTTAACGAGCCTCTCACTGACACAGACAACAGCTGCACTCACTATTGGTTTCTTCTTCCCAGGCTTTTTTGTATGGGAAGAACGGCAACGAAAACAAACGACTACTGATCAAAAACCGTATGAGTTATTCAAAAAACATTTTCACCATGAGCATCAGCAATCCTTCGACTCCAAGTATACCAACTTTGGTGTATGTGTGTCATTCAGAACAATATTTATGACGACTTGAAAACACATAGTCTGATTCGTTTCTCTCCCATCTTCAGCTCAAAAAGAATGGAGAAAGGCTGAAACTCATCGACTTTAGGTTGGTCTGGAGGGTTTTTAAGGAAAAGTATTAATCCTACCGTAATTCCGAAGACATTGTGTGAGTCCAGAGGTTTCAGTCTACAAACTGACCAAAAATGGTGACTGTAGCTCCAAATATGTGGCCGTGAGGGCGAGAATAAGATGTTTGATCTTAAAAAAATGGCCGCCTCACACTAAGATTTCAGCAGCTGCACTCTAGCAGGCTGCTGCAGAAGCTAACTGTCAGCTAGCTTCCAGGTGCTTACCCTCCGAACAAACGACTGCTGAGCAAAAACCGTAAAAGATATCTGAAAAATTCTTTCAGTGAAAGCAACATCTATCCTTTGTCTCAGACTGGGGTAACCTTCATGTCTGTAGGTCTTTCACAACCCAAAACGAAGCACAAACAAAATGGTTGGCCCACCTGCTCCTCCCTTTGTTTGAACTGCAGGACCTCACTCTCACTCACCTTTTAGCTGCTAAAGCACCCCTCCGAACAAACGACTGCTGAGTAAAAACCGTAAAAGGTGTCTGAAAAATTCTTTTTATCTAAGCGACAGCTATATCTTGTCTTCAATTGGAGTAACTTTCATGGCTGTAGGTCATCTACAAACTGAATGGGAAGAGAAAGAAAAAGAAAAAACGTTTCATCACACCTAAGCTTCTAATTGAGCTAGCTGCAGCAGGTCACTGTCACTCAGCTTTCAGGTGCTTAAAATGTCCTCCGAACAAACGACTGCTGAGCAAAAACCGTATGAGTTATTCAAAAAATTTTTTCACCGTGAGCGTCAGTCATCCTTCGACTCCAACTATGCCAACTTTGGTGTATGTGTGTCATTCAGAAAAATATTTATGACAAGTTTAAAACACATAGTCGGATTCGTTTTTCTCCCCTCTTCTGCTCCAAAACCAATGAAAAACGGCTCTGATTTTCATCGACTTTAGGTCGGTCTGGAGGGTTTTTAAGGAAAAGTATTAATCCTACCGTAATTCCGAAGATATTGTGTGGGTCCAGAGATTTCAGTCTACAAACTGACCAAAAATGGTGACTCTAGCTATAAATATGTGGCCGTGAGGGCGAGTTTAAAATGTTTTTTTGTGTTTAAAAAACGCCTGCCTCACACTCTAGCTTTTCAGTTGCTCCACTCTAGCAGGCTGGATTTTGCTAAAACTTTGTGGCGCTTGAGGTCTGATTATACAAAAACCGTAGCAGTTATCAACATACCGTCTTCAGTTTTAAATAGACGAAGGATTTATCTACAAACTGAGCTTCAAACTGTTTTTCTAGGTGAATGTATGGCGACACAGTGAAGTGCTGTTTTTTATGCTTTTTTTTTCCTCTCCCCATTCATTTCCTATGGGATTTTTTTGCGACGTTTTTGCTAATAATTCGCAAACCTTCGGACTAATGAGAAAGTTTTATACAAGCACACATCACCCCATTGGTCCCGACGCGTGTGCCAACTTTGGGCCCGATCCGCCAAACCGTGCGGGACTAGTTACGCGCCGAAGTTTTGGGTATACGGGAGAATTATAATAACTAGAAAATTTCTAAAGAAATTTTGAGGGGGGCCACCTACTGCCCGTCTGGGGAACCGGGCCAATACGGCCCTGGCAAGTGACGTCGGGGCTCCCCAGACCAACTGCTTACGCCTTTGAGGGCTGCTGAGGGAAGGAAAGAGGGCAAGTTCATGGGCAAAGAGAGCTGTGTGCCACTTGTGCTGAAATCTGGGAAATAGACGTGCACAGAGTATGATGCACAAGGGTAATATGGGTTGTCCATATTGAAACACAGTGGGTAAAGCCCAGTTGGCGGGCTTCGCCCGCCTGCTAGGAGCCATCTCAGTGAAGAAAAAAATCACCAATGGCGGGCTCTGCCCGCCTTCTAAGAGCCATTGCAGTGATGAAATCACCAATGGCGGGCTCCGCCCGCCTGCTAAGAGCCATTGCAGTGATGTAATCACCTTTGGCGGGCTCCGCCCGCCTGTTACCATTGGCGGGCTCCGCCCGCCTTCTAAGAGCCATTGCAGTGATGAAATCACCAATGGCAATGAGCAATATGCCAGAATGTATGAGTGTGTATAAGGAAGAGGCTTTTATTCTGTAGAGTCCTTGTAGTCTTATTTTGAAAGTCTATCATGAATGTGCATCAAAAGATGGGTCACGCCCAGCAGTGATATAGAATCCATTTCCAAATGTTAAATCACTGGTTTTCCATGTTATTAGGTGAATAGTTGCTGTATTACAGAGTAAATGGGAGACTTTTATTGTGAAATTTGCTCTGGGGTGTGTTTTGAAAAGGTCACTAGAGTCTAATAAAAACAACCTGGAAGAGTTTGGGTCATAATGTTGAGCCATTTGCATCAATTAATGCATTACTATAATCTAGAGGCTTTTATTTTGTAGGGTCCCTGGAGTCTTATTTTGAAAGTCCAACAGAGTTGTGTTTATAGAAAATGTTCAGACCCGTCAATGATAGTTGATTACTTTCCAATCGTTAAATCACTCTTTTTCCATGTTATTAGGGCAGTAGATGAAGCGGAAATGGGAGGCTTTTATTTTGAAATTTGCTATAGGGTGTGTTTTAAACAGTCTCCTAGAGTCTATTCTCTAAAACGGGGTTGAGTTTGGGTCATAATGTTGAGCCATATAGAGCAATAAATATATGTAAAAAATATAGAGGCTTTTATTTTGTAGGGTCCCTGGAGTCTTATTTTGAAAGTCTATCAGTGCTGAGTGGCAAGGGAAGTGTCATGTACAGCAGTCATATAGTATCCATTTCCCAATGTTAAATCAGTCCTTTCACCCTCCATTAGATTAATATGTGCTGTTTAAAACAGCAGAGGTAAAATCTGTTTGAAGCTTGGTAACCTTGACAACGCTTAACGAGCCTCTCACTGACACAGACAACAGCTGCACTCACTATTGGTTTCTTCTTCCCAGGCTTTTTTGTATGGGAAGAACGGCACCGAACAAACGACTACTGATCAAAAACCGTATGAGTTATTCAAAAAACATTTTCACCATGAGCATCAGCAATCCTTCGACTCCAACTATACCAACTTTGGTGTATGTGTGTCATTCAGAAAAATATTTATGACGAGTTGAAAACACATAGTCTGATTCGTTTTTCTCCCATCTTCAGCTCAAAAAGAATGGAGAAAGGCTGAAACTCTCATCCACTTTAGGTTGGTCTGGAGGGTTTTTAAGGCAAAGTATTAATCCTACCGTAATTCCGAAGACATTGTGTGAGTCCAGAGGTTTCAGTCTACAAACTGACCAAAAATGGTGACTGTAGCTCCAAATATGTGGCCGTGAGGGCGAGAATAAGATGTTTGATCTTAAAAAATGGCCGCCTCACACTAAGATTTCAGCAGCTGCACTCTAGCAGGCTGCTGCAGAAGCTAACTGTCAGCTAGCTTCCAGGTGCTTACCCTCCGAACAAACGACTGCTGAGCAAAAACCGTAAAAGATATCTGAAAAATTCTTTCAGTGAAAGCAACATCTATCCTTTGTCTCAGACTGGGGTAACCTTCATGTCTGTAGGTCTTTCACAACCCAAAACGAAGCACAAACAAAATGGTTGGCCCACCTGCTCCTCCCTTTGTTTGAACTGCAGGACCTCACTCTCACTCACCTTTTAGCTGCTAAAGCACCCCTCCGAACAAACGACTGCTGAGTAAAAACCGTAAAAGGTATCTGAAAAATTCTTTTTATCTAAGCGACAGCTATATCTTGTCTTCAATTGGAGTAACTTTCATGGCTGTAGGTCATCTACAAACTGAATGGGAAGAGAAAGAAAAAGAAAAAACGTTTCATCACACCTAAGCTTCTAATTGAGCTAGCTGCAGCAGGTCACTGTCACTCAGCTTTCAGGTGCTTAAAATGTCCTCCGAACAAACGACTGCTGAGCAAAAACCGTATGAGTTATTCAAAAAATTTTTTCACCGTGAGCGTCAGTCATCCTTCGACTCCAACTATGCCAACTTTGGTGTATGTGTGTCATTCAGAAAAATATTTATGACGAGTTTAAAACACATAGTCGGATTCGTTTTTCTCCCCTCTTCTGCTCCAAAACCAATGAAAAACGGCTCTGATTTTCATCGACTTTAGGTCGGTCTGGAGGGTTTTTAAGGAAAAGTATTAATCCTACCGTAATTCCGAAGATATTGTGTGGGTCCAGAGATTTCAGTCTACAAACTGACCAAAAATGGTGACTCTAGCTATAAATATGTGGCCGTGAGGGCGAGTTTAAAATGTTTTTTTGTGTTTAAAAAACGCCTGCCTCACACTCTAGCTTTTCAGTTGCTCCACTCTAGCAGGCTGGATTTTGCTAAAACTTTGTGGCGCTTGAGGTCTGATTATACAAAAACCGTAGCAGTTATCAACATACCGTCTTCAGTTTTAAATAGACGAAGGATTTATCTACAAACTGAGCTTCAAACTGTTTTTCTAGGTGAATGTATGCCGACACAGTGAAGTGCTGTTTTTTATGCTTTTTTTTTCCTCTCCCCATTCATTTCCTATGGGATTTTTTTGCGACGTTTTCGCTAATAATTCGCAAACCTTCGGACTAATGAGAAAGTTTTATACAAGCACACATCACCCCATTGGTCCCGACGCGTGTGCCAACTTTGGGCCCGATCCGCCAAACCGTGCGGGACTAGTTACGCGCCGAAGTTTTGGGTATACGGGAGAATTATAATAATAATAATACGCGGAATAAATATGTGCAATAGTAGTAGGTGGGCCATGCCTTCGGCATGTGGCCCCCCAACTAGAAAATTTCTAAAGAAATTTTGAGGGGGGCCACCTACTGCCCGTCTGGGGAACAGGGCCAATACGGCCCTGGCAAGTGATGTCGGGGCTCCCCAGACCAACTGCTTACGCCTTTGAGGGCTGCTGAGGGAAGGAAAGAGGGCTAGGTCATGGGCAAAGAGAGCTGTGTGCCACTTGTGCTGAAATCTGGGAAATAGACGTGCACAGCGTATGATGCAAAAGGGTAATATGGGTTGTCCATATTGAACCGCAGTGGGTAAAGCTCAGTTGGTGGGCTCCGCCCGCCTGCTAGGAGCCCTTGCAGCGATGAAAAAAATCACCAATGGCGGGCTCTGCCCGCCTGCTAAGAGCCATTGCAGTGATGAAATCACCAATGGCAATGAGCAATATGCCAGAATGTATGAGTGTGTATAAGGAAGAGGCTTTTATTCTGTAGAGTCCCTGGAGTCTTATTTTGAAAGTCTATCATGGAAGTGCATCTAAAGATGGGTCATGCCCAGCAGTTATATAGAATCAATTTCCAAATGTTAAATCACTGGTTTTCCATGTTATTAGGTGAATAGTTGCTGTATTACAGAGTAAATGGGAGACTTTTATTGTGAAATTTGCTCTGGGTGTGTTTTGAAAAGGTCACTAGAGTCTAATAAAAACAACCTGGAAGAGTTTGGGTCATAATGTTGAGCCATTTGCATCAATTAATGCATTAGTATAATCTAGAGGCTTTTATTTTGTAGGGTCGCTGGAGTCTTATTTTGAAAGTCCAACAGAGTTGTGTTTATAGAAAATGTTCAGACCCGTCAATGATAGTTGATTACTTTCCAATCGTTAAATCACTGTTTTTCCATGTTATTAGGGCAGTAGATGAAGCGGAAATGGGAGGCTTTTATTTTGAAATTTGCTATAGGGTGTGTTTTAAACAGTCTCCTAGAGTCTATTCTCTAAAACGGGGTTGAGTTTGGGTCATAATATTGAGCCATATAGGGCAATAAATATATGTAAAAAATATAGAGGCTTTTATTTTGTAGGGTCCCTGGAGTCTTATTTTGAAAGTCTATCAGTGCTGAGTGGCAAGGGAAGTGTCCTGGACAGCAGTCATATAGTATCCATTTCCCAATGTTAAATCAGTCCTTTCACCCTCCATTAGATTAATATGTGCTGTTTAAAACAGCAGAGGTAAAATCTGTTTGAAGCTTGGTAACCTTGACAACGCTTAACGAGCCTCTCACTGACACAGACAACAGCTGCACTCACTATTGGTTTCTTCTTCCCAGGCTTTTTTGTATGGGAAGAACGGCAACGAAAACAAACGACTACTGATCAAAAACCGTATGAGTTATTCAAAAAACATTTTCACCATGAGCATCAGCAATCCTTCGACTCCAAGTATACCAACTTTGGTGTATGTGTGTCATTCAGAACAATATTTATGACGACTTGAAAACACATAGTCTGATTCGTTTCTCTTCCATCTTCAGCTCAAAAAGAATGGAGAAAGGCTGAAACTCATCGACTTTAGGTTGGTCTGGAGGGTTTTTAAGGAAAAGTATTAATCCTACCGTAATTCCGAAGACATTGTGTGAGTCCAGAGGTTTCAGTCTACAAACTGACCAAAAATGGTGACTGTAGCTCCAAATATGTGGCCGTGAGGGCGAGAATAAGATGTTTGATCTTAAAAAAATGGCCGCCTCACACTAAGATTTCAGCAGCTGCACTCTAGCAGGCTGCTGCAGAAGCTAACTGTCAGCTAGCTTCCAGGTGCTTACCCTCCGAACAAACGACTGCTGAGCAAAAACCGTAAAAGATATCTGAAAAATTCTTTCAGTGAAAGCAACATCTATCCTTTGTCTCAGACTGGGGTAACCTTCATGTCTGTAGGTCTTTCACAACCCAAAACGAAGCACAAACAAAATGGTTGGCCCACCTGCTCCTCCCTTTGTTTGAACTGCAGGACCTCACTCTCACTCACCTTTTAGCTGCTAAAGCACCCCTCCGAACAAACGACTGCTGAGTAAAAACCGTAAAAGGTGTCTGAAAAATTCTTTTTATCTAAGCGACAGCTATATCTTGTCTTCAATTGGAGTAACTTTCATGGCTGTAGGTCATCTACAAACTGAATGGGAAGAGAAAGAAAAAGAAAAAACGTTTCATCACACCTAAGCTTCTAATTGAGCTAGCTGCAGCAGGTCACTGTCACTCAGCTTTCAGGTGCTTAAAATGTCCTCCGAACAAACGACTGCTGAGCAAAAACCGTATGAGTTATTCAAAAATTTTTTTCACCGTGAGCGTCAGTCATCCTTCGACTCCAACTATGCCAACTTTGGTGTATGTGTGTCATTCAGAAAAATATTTATGACGAGTTTAAAACACATAGTCGGATTCGTTTTTCTCCCCTCTTCTGCTCCAAAACCAATGAAAAACGGCTCTGATTTTCATCGACTTTAGGTCGGTCTGGAGGGTTTTTAAGGAAAAGTATTAATCCTACCGTAATTCCGAAGATATTGTGTGGGTCCAGAGATTTCAGTCTACAAACTGACCAAAAATGGTGACTCTAGCTATAAATATGTGGCCGTGAGGGCGAGTTTAAAATGTTTTTTTGTGTTTAAAAAACGCCTGCCTCACACTCTAGCTTTTCAGTTGCTCCACTCTAGCAGGCTGGATTTTGCTAAAACTTTGTGGCGCTTGAGGTCTGATTATACAAAAACCGTAGCAGTTATCAACATACCGTCTTCAGTTTTAAATAGACGAAGGATTTATCTACAAACTGAGCTTCAAACTGTTTTTCTAGGTGAATGTATGGCGACACAGTGAAGTGCTGTTTTTTATGCTTTTTTTTTCCTCTCCCCATTCATTTCCTATGGGATTTTTTTGCGACGTTTTCGCTAATAATTCGCAAACCTTCGGACTAATGAGAAAGTTTTATACAAGCACACATCACCCCATTGGTCCCGACGCGTGTGCCAACTTTGGGCCCGATCCGCCAAACCGTGCGGGACTAGTTACGTGCCGAAGTTTTGGGTATACGGGAGAATTATAATAATAACTAGAAAATTTCTAAAGAAATTTTGAGGGGGGCCACCTACTGCCCGTCTGGGGAACAGGGCCAATACGGCCCTGGCAAGTGATGTCGGGGCTCCCCAGACCAACTGCTTACGCCTTTGAGGGCTGCTGAGGGAAGGAAAGAGGGCTAGGTCATGGGCAAAGAGAGCTGTGTGCCACTTGTGCTGAAATCTGGGAAATAGACGTGCACAGCGTATGATGCAAAAGGGTAATATGGGTTGTCCATATTGAACCGCAGTGGGTAAAGCTCAGTTGGTGGGCTCCGCCCGCCTGCTAGGAGCCCTTGCAGCGATGAAAAAAATCACCAATGGCGGGCTCTGCCCGCCTGCTAAGAGCCATTGCAGTGATGAAATCACCAATGGCAATGAGCAATATGCCAGAATGTATGAGTGTGTATAAGGAAGAGGCTTTTATTCTGTAGAGTCCCTGGAGTCTTATTTTGAAAGTCTATCATGGAAGTGCATCTAAAGATGGGTCATGCCCAGCAGTTATATAGAATCAATTTCCAAATGTTAAATCACTGGTTTTCCATGTTATTAGGTGAATAGTTGCTGTATTACAGAGTAAATGGGAGACTTTTATTGTGAAATTTGCTCTGGGTGTGTTTTGAAAAGGTCACTAGAGTCTAATAAAAACAACCTGGAAGAGTTTGGGTCATAATGTTGAGCCATTTGCATCAATTAATGCATTAGTATAATCTAGAGGCTTTTATTTTGTAGGGTCGCTGGAGTCTTATTTTGAAAGTCCAACAGAGTTGTGTTTATAGAAAATGTTCAGACCCGTCAATGATAGTTGATTACTTTCCAATCGTTAAATCACTGTTTTTCCATGTTATTAGGGCAGTAGATGAAGCGGAAATGGGAGGCTTTTATTTTGAAATTTGCTATAGGGTGTGTTTTAAACAGTCTCCTAGAGTCTATTCTCTAAAACGGGGTTGAGTTTGGGTCATAATATTGAGCCATATAGGGCAATAAATATATGTAAAAAATATAGAGGCTTTTATTTTGTAGGGTCCCTGGAGTCTTATTTTGAAAGTCTATCAGTGCTGAGTGGCAAGGGAAGTGTCCTGGACAGCAGTCATATAGTATCCATTTCCCAATGTTAAATCAGTCCTTTCACCCTCCATTAGATTAATATGTGCTGTTTAAAACAGCAGAGGTAAAATCTGTTTGAAGCTTGGTAACCTTGACAACGCTTAACGAGCCTCTCACTGACACAGACAACAGCTGCACTCACTATTGGTTTCTTCTTCCCAGGCTTTTTTGTATGGGAAGAACGGCAACGAAAACAAACGACTACTGATCAAAAACCGTATGAGTTATTCAAAAAACATTTTCACCATGAGCATCAGCAATCCTTCGACTCCAAGTATACCAACTTTGGTGTATGTGTGTCATTCAGAACAATATTTATGACGACTTGAAAACACATAGTCTGATTCGTTTCTCTTCCATCTTCAGCTCAAAAAGAATGGAGAAAGGCTGAAACTCATCGACTTTAGGTTGGTCTGGAGGGTTTTTAAGGAAAAGTATTAATCCTACCGTAATTCCGAAGACATTGTGTGAGTCCAGAGGTTTCAGTCTACAAACTGACCAAAAATGGTGACTGTAGCTCCAAATATGTGGCCGTGAGGGCGAGAATAAGATGTTTGATCTTAAAAAAATGGCCGCCTCACACTAAGATTTCAGCAGCTGCACTCTAGCAGGCTGCTGCAGAAGCTAACTGTCAGCTAGCTTCCAGGTGCTTACCCTCCGAACAAACGACTGCTGAGCAAAAACCGTAAAAGATATCTGAAAAATTCTTTCAGTGAAAGCAACATCTATCCTTTGTCTCAGACTGGGGTAACCTTCATGTCTGTAGGTCTTTCACAACCCAAAACGAAGCACAAACAAAATGGTTGGCCCACCTGCTCCTCCCTTTGTTTGAACTGCAGGACCTCACTCTCACTCACCTTTTAGCTGCTAAAGCACCCCTCCGAACAAACGACTGCTGAGTAAAAACCGTAAAAGGTGTCTGAAAAATTCTTTTTATCTAAGCGACAGCTATATCTTGTCTTCAATTGGAGTAACTTTCATGGCTGTAGGTCATCTACAAACTGAATGGGAAGAGAAAGAAAAAGAAAAAACGTTTCATCACACCTAAGCTTCTAATTGAGCTAGCTGCAGCAGGTCACTGTCACTCAGCTTTCAGGTGCTTAAAATGTCCTCCGAACAAACGACTGCTGAGCAAAAACCGTATGAGTTATTCAAAAATTTTTTTCACCGTGAGCGTCAGTCATCCTTCGACTCCAACTATGCCAACTTTGGTGTATGTGTGTCATTCAGAAAAATATTTATGACGAGTTTAAAACACATAGTCGGATTCGTTTTTCTCCCCTCTTCTGCTCCAAAACCAATGAAAAACGGCTCTGATTTTCATCGACTTTAGGTCGGTCTGGAGGGTTTTTAAGGAAAAGTATTAATCCTACCGTAATTCCGAAGATATTGTGTGGGTCCAGAGATTTCAGTCTACAAACTGACCAAAAATGGTGACTCTAGCTATAAATATGTGGCCGTGAGGGCGAGTTTAAAATGTTTTTTTGTGTTTAAAAAACGCCTGCCTCACACTCTAGCTTTTCAGTTGCTCCACTCTAGCAGGCTGGATTTTGCTAAAACTTTGTGGCGCTTGAGGTCTGATTATACAAAAACCGTAGCAGTTATCAACATACCGTCTTCAGTTTTAAATAGACGAAGGATTTATCTACAAACTGAGCTTCAAACTGTTTTTCTAGGTGAATGTATGGCGACACAGTGAAGTGCTGTTTTTTATGCTTTTTTTTTCCTCTCCCCATTCATTTCCTATGGGATTTTTTTGCGACGTTTTCGCTAATAATTCGCAAACCTTCGGACTAATGAGAAAGTTTTATACAAGCACACATCACCCCATTGGTCCCGACGCGTGTGCCAACTTTGGGCCCGATCCGCCAAACCGTGCGGGACTAGTTACGTGCCGAAGTTTTGGGTATACGGGAGAATTATAATAATAACTAGAAAATTTCTAAAGAAATTTTGAGGGGGGCCACCTACTGCCCGTCTGGGGAACCGGGCCAATACGGCCCTGGCAAGTGACGTCGGGGCTCCCCAGACCAACTGCTTACGCCTTTGAGGGCTGCTGAGGGAAGGAAAGAGGGCAAGTTCATGGGCAAAGAGAGCTGTGTGCCACTTGTGCTGAAATCTGGGAAATAGACGTGCACAGCGTATGATGCACAAGGGTAATATGGGTTGTCCATATTGAAACACAGTGGGTAAAGCCCAGTTGGCGGGCTTCGCCCGCCTGCTAGGAGCCATCTCAGTGAAGAAAAAAATCACCAATGGCGGGCTCTGCCCGCCTTCTAAGAGCCATTGCAGTGATGAAATCACCAATGGCGGGCTCTGCCCGCCTGCTAAGAGCCATTGCAGTGATGTAATCACCTTTGGCGGGCTCCGCCCGCCTGTTACCATTGGTGGGCTCCGCCCGCCTTCTAAGAGCCATTGCAGTGATGAAATCACCAATGGCAATGAGCAATATGCCAGAATGTATGAGTGTGTATAAGGAAGAGGCTTTTATTCTGTAGAGTCCTTGTAGTCTTATTTTGAAAGTCTATCATGAATGTGCATCAAAAGATGGGTCACGCCCAGCAGTGATATAGAATCCATTTCCAAATGTTAAATCACTGGTTTTCCATGTTATTAGGTGAATAGTTGCTGTATTACAGAGTAAATGGGAGACTTTTATTGTGAAATTTGCTCTGGGGTGTGTTTTGAAAAGGTCACTAGAGTCTAATAAAAACAACCTGGAAGAGTTTGGGTCATAATGTTGAGCCATTTGCATCAATTAATGCATTAGTATAATCTAGAGGCTTTTATTTTGTAGGGTCCCTGGAGTCTTATTTTGAAAGTCCAACAGAGTTGTGTTTATAGAAAATGTTCAGACCCGTCAATGATAGTTGATTACTTTCCAATCGTTAAATCACTCTTTTTCCATGTTATTAGGGCAGTAGATGAAGCGGAAATGGGAGGCTTTTATTTTGAAATTTGCTATAGGGTGTGTTTTAAACAGTCTCCTAGAGTCTATTCTCTAAAACGGGGTTGAGTTTGGGTCATAATGTTGAGCCATATAGGGCAATAAATATATGTAAAAAATATAGAGGCTTTT
The DNA here is from genome assembly GCA_030533445.1 of Cyprinodon diabolis. Taxonomy (NCBI): domain Eukaryota; kingdom Metazoa; phylum Chordata; class Actinopteri; order Cyprinodontiformes; family Cyprinodontidae; genus Cyprinodon; species Cyprinodon diabolis. The sequence continues at coordinate 28,031 of JARPUW010001100.1, forward strand.
ATTTTGTAGGGTCCCTGGAGTCTTATTTTGAAAGTCTATCAGTGCTGAGTGGCAAGGGAAGTGTCATGGACAGCAGTCATATAGTATCCATTTCCCAATGTTAAATCAGTCCTTTCACCCTCCATTAGATTAATATGTGCTGTTTAAAACAGCAGAGGTAAAATCTGTTTGAAGCTTGGTAACCTTGACAACGCTTAAGGAGCCTCTCACTGACACAGACAACAGCTGCACTCACTATTGGTTTCTTCTTCCCAGGCTTTTTTGTATGGGAAGAACGGCACCGAACAAACGACTACTGATCAAAAACCGTATGAGTTATTCAAAAAACATTTTCACCATGAGCATCAGCAATCCTTCGACTCCAACTATACCAACTTTGGTGTATGTGTGTCATTCAGAAAAATATTTATGACGACTTGAAGACACATAGTCTGATTCGTTTCTCTCCCATCTTCAGCTCAAAAAGAATAGAGAAAGGCTGAAACTCTCATCGACTTTAGGTTGGTCTGGAGGGTTTTTAAGGAAAAGTATTAATCCTACCGTAATTCCGAAGACATTGTGTGAGTCCAGAGGTTTCAGTCTACAAACTGACCAAAAATGGTGACTGTAGCTCCAAATATGTGGCCGTGAGGGCGAGAATAAGATGTTTGATCTTAAAAAAATGGCCGCCTCACACTAAGATTTCAGCAGCTGCACTCTAGCAGGCTGCTGCAGAAGCTAACTGTCAGCTAGCTTCCAGGTGCTTAACCTCCGAACAAACGACTGCTGAGCAAAAACCGTAAAAGGTATCTGAAAAATTCTTTCAGTGAAAGCAACATCTATCCTTTGTCTCAGACTGGGGTAACCTTCATGTCTGTAGGTCTTTCACAACCCAAAACGAAGCACAAACAAAATGGTTGGCCCACCTGCTCCTCCCTTTGTTTGAACTGCAGGACCTCACTCTCACTCACCTTTTAGCTGCTAAAGCACCCCTCCGAACAAACGACTGCTGAGTAAAAACCGTAAAAGGTATCTGAAAAATTCTTTTTATCTAAGCGACAGCTATATCTTGTCTTCAATTGGAGTAACTTTCATGGCTGTAGGTCATCTACAAACTGAATGGGAAGAGAAAGAAAAAGAAAAAACGTTTCATCACACCTAAGCTTCTAATTGAGCTAGCTGCAGCAGGTCACTCTCACTCAGCTTTCAGGTGCTTAAAATGTCCTCCGAACAAACGACTGCTGAGCAAAAACCGTATGAGTTATTCAAAAAATTTTTTCACCGTGAGCGTCAGTCATCCTTCGACTCCAACTATGCCAACTTTGGTGTATGTGTGTCATTCAGAAAAATATTTATGACGAGTTTAAAACACATAGTCTGATTCGTTTTTCTCCCCTCTTCTGCTCCAAAACCAATGAAAAACGGCTCTGATTTTCATCGACTTTAGGTCGGTCTGGAGGGTTTTTAAGGAAAAGTATTAATCCTACCGTAATTCCGAAGATATTGTGTGGGTCCAGAGATTTCAGTCTACAAACTGACCAAAAATGGTGACTCTAGCTATAAATATGTGGCCGTGAGGGCGAGTTTAAAATGTTTTTTTGTGTTTAAAAAACGCCTGCCTCACACTCTAGCTTTTCAGTTGCTCCACTCTAGCAGGCTGGATTTTGCTAAAACTTTGTGGCGCTTGAGGTCTGATTATACAAAAACCGTAGCAGTTATCAACATACCGTCTTCAGTTTTAAATAGACGAAGGATTTATCTACAAACTGAGCTTCAAACTGTTTTTCTAGGTGAATGTATGCCGACACAGTGAAGTGCTGTTTTTTATGCTTTTTTTTTCCTCTCCCCATTCATTTCCTATGGGATTTTTTTGCGACGTTTTCGCTAATAATTCGCAAACCTTCGGACTAATGAGAAAGTTTTATACAAGCACACATCACCCCATTGGTCCCGACGCGTGTGCCAACTTTGGGCCCGATCCGCCAAACCGTGCGGGACTAGTTACGCGCCGAAGTTTTGGGTATACGGGAGAATTATAATAATAACTAGAAAATTTCTAAAGAAATTTTGAGGGGGGCCACCTACTGCCCGTCTGGGGAACCGGGCCAATACGGCCCTGGCAAGTGACGTCGGGGCTCCCCAGACCAACTGCTTACGCCTTTGAGGGCTGCTGAGGGAAGGAAAGAGGGCAAGTTCATGGGCAAAGAGAGCTGTGTGCCACTTGTGCTGACATCTGGGAAATAGACGTGCACAGCGTATGATGCACAAGGGTAATATGGGTTGTCCATATTGAAACACAGTGGGTAAAGCCCAGTTGGCGGGCTTCGCCCGCCTGCTAGGAGCCATCTCAGTGAAGAAAAAAATCACCAATGGCGGGCTCTGCCCGCCTTCTAAGAGCCATTGCAGTGATGAAATCACCAATGGCGGGCTCCGCCCGCCTGCTAAGAGCCATTGCAGTGATGTAATCACCTTTGGCGGGCTCCGCCCGCCTGTTACCATTGGCGGGCTCCGCCCTCCTTCTAAGAGCCATTGCAGTGATGAAATCACCAATGGCAATGAGCAATATGCCAGAATGTATGAGTGTGTATAAGGAAGAGGCTTTTATTCTGTAGAGTCCTTGTAGTCTTATTTTGAAAGTCTATCATGAATGTGCATCAAAAGATGGGTCACGCCCAGCAGTGATATAGAATCCATTTCCAAATGTTAAATCACTGGTTTTCCATGTTATTAGGTGAATAGTTGCTTTATTACAGAGTAAATGGGAGACTTTTATTGTGAAATTTGCTCTGGGGTGTGTTTTGAAAAGGTCACTAGAGTCTAATAAAAACAACCTGGAAGAGTTTGGGTCATAATGTTGAGCCATTTGCATCAATTAATGCATTAGTATAATCTAGAGGCTTTTATTTTGTAGGGTCGCTGGAGTCTTATTTTGAAAGTCCAACAGAGTTGTGTTTATAGAAAATGTTCAGACCCGTCAATGATAGTTGATTACTTTCCAATCGTTAAATCACTCTTTTTCCATGTTATTAGGGCAGTAGATGAAGCGGAAATGGGAAGCTTTTATTTTGAAATTTGCTATAGGGTGTGTTTTAAACAGTCTCCTAGAGTCTATTCTCTAAAACGGGGTTGAGTTTGGGTCATAATGTTGAGCCATATAGGGCAATAAATATATGTAAAAAATATAGAGGCTTTTATTTTGTAGGGTCCCTGGAGTCTTATTTTGAAAGTCTATCAGTGCTGAGTGGCAAGGGAAGTGTCATGGACAGCAGTCATATAGTATCCATTTCCCAATGTTAAATCAGTCCTTTCACCCTCCATTAGATTAATATGTGCTGTTTAAAACAGCAGAGGTAAAATCTGTTTGAAGCTTGGTAACCTTGACAACGCTTAACGAGCCTCTCACTGACACAGACAACAGCTGCACTCACTATTGGTTTCTTCTTCCCAGGCTTTTTTGTATGGGAAGAACGGCACCGAACAAACGACTACTGATCAAAAACCGTATGAGTTATTCAAAAAACATTTTCACCATGAGCATCAGCAATCCTTCGACTCCAACTATACCAACTTTGGTGTATGTGTGTCATTCAGAAAAATATTTATGACGAGTTGAAAACACATAGTCTGATTCGTTTCTCTCCCATCTTCAGCTCAAAAAGAATAGAGAAAGGCTGAAACTCTCATCGACTTTAGGTTGGTCTGGAGGGTTTTTAAGGAAAAGTATTAATCCTACCGTAATTCCGAAGACATTGTGTGAGTCCAGAGGTTTCAGTCTACAAACTGACCAAAAATGGTGACTGTAGCTCCAAATATGTGGCCGTGAGGGCGAGAATAAGATGTTTGATCTGAAAAAAATGGCCGCCTCACACTAAGATTTCAGCAGCTGCACTCTAGCAGGCTGCTGCAGAAGCTAACTGTCAGCTAGCTTCCAGGTGCTTACCCTCCGAACAAACGACTGCTGAGCAAAAACCGTAAAAGATATCTGAAAAATTCTTTCAGTGAAAGCAACATCTATCCTTTGTCTCAGACTGGGGTAACCTTCATGTCTGTAGGTCTTTCACAACCCAAAACGAAGCACAAACAAAATGGTTGGCCCACCTGCTCCTCCCTTTCTTTTAACTGCAGGACCTCACTCTCACTCACCTTTTAGCTGCTAAAGCACCCCTCCGAACAAACGACTGCTGAGTAAAAACCGTAAAAGGTATCTGAAAAATTCTTTTTATCTAAGCGACAGCTATATCTTGTCTTCGATTGGAGTAACTTTCATGGCTGTAGGTCATCTACAAACTGAATGGGAAGAGAAAGAAAAAGAAAAAACGTTTCATCACACCTAAGCTTCTAATTGAGCTAGCTGCAGCAGGTCACTGTCACTCAGCTTTCAGGTGCTTAAAATGTCCTCCGAACAAACGACTGCTGAGCAAAAACCGTATGAGTTATTCAAAAAATTTTTTCACCGTGAGCGTCAGTCATCCTTCGACTCCAACTATGCCAACTTTGGTGTATGTGTGTCATTCAGAAAAATATTTATGACGAGTTTAAAACACATAGTCTGATTCGTTTTTCTCCCCTCTTCTGCTCCAAAACCAATGAAAAACGGCTCTGATTTTCATCGACTTTAGGTCGGTCTGGAGGGTTTTTAAGGAAAAGTATTAATCCTACCGTAATTCCGAAGATATTGTGTGGGTCCAGAGATTTCAGTCTACAAACTGACCAAAAATGGTGACTCTAGCTATAAATATGTGGCCGTGAGGGCGAGTTTAAAATGTTTTTTTGTGTTTAAAAAACGCCTGCCTCACACTCTAGCTTTTCAGTTGCTCCACTCTAGCAGGCTGGATTTTGCTAAAACTTTGTGGCGCTTGAGGTCTGATTATACAAAAACCGTAGCAGTTATCAACATACCGTCTTCAGTTTTAAATAGACGAAGGATTTATCTACAAACTGAGCTTCAAACTGTTTTTCTAGGTGAATGTATGCCGACACAGTGAAGTGCTGTTTTTTATGCTTTTTTTTTCCTCTCCCCATTCATTTCCTATGGGATTTTTTTGCGACGTTTTCGCTAATAATTCGCAAACCTTCGGACTAATGAGAAAGTTTTATACAAGCACACATCACCCCATTGGTCCCGACGCGTGTGCCAACTTTGGGCCCGATCCGCCAAACCGTGCGGGACTAGTTAGGTGCCGAAGTTTTGGGTATACGGGAGAATTATAATAATAATAATAATACGCGGAATAAATATGTGCAATAGTAGTAGGTGGGCCATGCCTTCGGCATGTGGCCCCCCAACTAGAAAATTTCTAAAGAAATTTTGAGGGGGGCCACCTACTGCCCGTCTGGGGAACCGGGCCAATACGGCCCTGGCAAGTGACGTCGGGGCTCCCCAGACCAACTGCTTACGCCTTTGAGGGCTGCTGAGGGAAGGAAAGAGGGCAAGTTCATGGGCAAAGAGAGCTGTGTGCCACTTGTGCTGAAATCTGGGAAATAGACGTGCACAGCGTATGATGCACAAGGGTAATATGGGTTGTCCATATTGAAACACAGTGGGTAAAGCCCAGTTGGCGGGCTTCGCCCGCCTGCTAGGAGCCATCTCAGTGAAGAAAAAAATCACCAATGGCGGGCTCTGCCCGCCTTCTAAGAGCCATTGCAGTGATGAAATCACCAATGGCGGGCTCCGCCCGCCTGCTAAGAGCCATTGCAGTGATGTAATCACCTTTGGCGGGCTCCGCCCGCCTGTTACCATTGGCGGGCTCCGCCCGCCTTCTAAGAGCCATTGCAGTGATGAAATCACCAATGGCAATGAGCAATATGCCAGAATGTATGAGTGTGTATAAGGAAGAGGCTTTTATTCTGTAGAGTCCTTGTAGTCTTATTTTGAAAGTCTATCATGAATGTGCATCAAAAGATGGGTCACGCCCAGCAGTGATATAGAATCCATTTCCAAATGTTAAATCACTGGTTTTCCATGTTATTAGGTGAATAGTTGCTGTATTACAGAGTAAATGGGAGACTTTTATTGTGAAATTTGCTCTGGGGTGTGTTTTGAAAAGGTCACTAGAGTCTAATAAAAACAACCTGGAAGAGTTTGGGTCATAATGTTGAGCCATTTGCATCAATTAATGCATTAGTATAATCTAGAGGCTTTTATTTTGTAGGGTCGCTGGAGTCTTATTTTGAAAGTCCAACAGAGTTGTGTTTATGGAAAATGTTCAGACCCGTCAATGATAGTTGATTACTTTCCAATTGTTAAATCACTCTTTTTCCATGTTATTAGGGCAGTAGATGAAGCGGAAATGGGAGGCTTTTATTTTGAAATTTGCTATAGGGTGTGTTTTAAACAGTCTCCTAGAGTCTATTCTCTAAAACGGGGTTGAGTTTGGGTCATAATGTTGAGCCATATAGGGCAATAAATATATGTAAAAAATATAGAGGCTTTTATTTTGTAGGGTCCCTGGAGTCTTATTTTGAAAGTCTATCAGTGCTGAGTGGCAAGGGAAGTGTCATGGACAGCAGTCATATAGTATCCATTTCCCAATGTTAAATCAGTCCTTTCACCCTCCATTAGATTAATATGTGCTGTTTAAAACAGCAGAGGTAAAATCTGTTTGAAGCTTGGTAACCTTGACAACGCTTAACGAGCCTCTCACTGACACAGACAACAGCTGCACTCACTATTGGTTTCTTCTTCCCAGGCTTTTTTGTATGGGAAGAACGGCACCGAACAAACGACTACTGATCAAAAACCGTATGAGTTATTCAAAAAACATTTTCACCATGAGCATCAGCAATCCTTCGACTCCAACTATACCAACTTTGGTGTATGTGTGTCATTCAGAAAAATATTTATGACGAGTTGAAAACACATAGTCTGATTCGTTTCTCTCCCATCTTCAGCTCAAAAAGAATAGAGAAAGGCTGAAACTCTCATCGACTTTAGGTTGGTCTGGAGGGTTTTTAAGGAAAAGTATTAATCCTACCGTAATTCTGAAGACATTGTGTGAGTCCAGAGGTTTCAGTCTACAAACTGACCAAAAATGGTGACTGTAGCTCCAAATATGTGGCCGTGAGGGCGAGAATAAGATGTTTGATCTGAAAAAAATGGCCGCCTCACACTAAGATTTCAGCAGCTGCACTCTAGCAGGCTGCTGCAGAAGCTAACTGTCAGCTAGCTTCCAGGTGCTTACCCTCCGAACAAACGACTGCTGAGCAAAAACCGTAAAAGATATCTGAAAAATTCTTTCAGTGAAAGCAACATCTATCCTTTGTCTCAGACTGGGGTAACCTTCATGTCTGTAGGTCTTTCACAACCCAAAACGAAGCACAAACAAAATGGTTGGCCCACCTGCTCCTCCCTTTCTTTTAACTGCAGGACCTCACTCTCACTCACCTTTTAGCTGCTAAAGCACCCCTCCGAACAAACGACTGCTGAGTAAAAACCGTAAAAGGTATCTGAAAAATTCTTTTTATCTAAGCGACAGCTATATCTTGTCTTCGATTGGAGTAACTTTCATGGCTGTAGGTCATCTACAAACTGAATGGGAAGAGAAAGAAAAAGAAAAAACGTTTCATCACACCTAAGCTTCTAATTGAGCTAGCTGCAGCAGGTCACTGTCACTCAGCTTTCAGGTGCTTAAAATGTCCTCCGAACAAACGACTGCTGAGCAAAAACCGTATGAGTTATTCAAAAAAATTTTTCACCGTGAGCGTCAGTCATCCTTCGACTCCAACTATGCCAACTTTGGTGTATGTGTGTCATTCAGAAAAATATTTATGACGAGTTTAAAACACATAGTCTGATTCGTTTTTCTCCCCTCTTCTGCTCCAAAACCAATGAAAAACGGCTCTGATTTTCATCGACTTTAGGTCGGTCTGGAGGGTTTTTAAGGAAAAGTATTAATCCTACCGTAATTCCGAAGATATTGTGTGGGTCCAGAGATTTCAGTCTACAAACTGACCAAAAATGGTGACTCTAGCTATAAATATGTGGCCGTGAGGGCGAGTTTAAAATGTTTTTTTGTGTTTAAAAAACGCCTGCCTCACACTCTAGCTTTTCAGTTGCTCCACTCTAGCAGGCTGGATTTTGCTAAAACTTTGTGGTGCTTGAGGTCTGATTATACAAAAACCGTAGCAGTTATCAACATACCGTCTTCAGTTTTAAATAGACGAAGGATTTATCTACAAACTGAGCTTCAAACTGTTTTTCTAGGTGAATGTATGCCGACACAGTGAAGTGCTGTTTTTTATGCTTTTTTTTTCCTCTCCCCATTCATTTCCTATGGGATTTTTTTGCGACGTTTTCACTAATAATTCGCAAACCTTCGGACTAATGAGAAAGTTTTATACAAGCACACATCACCCCATTGGTCCCGACGCGTGTGCCAACTTTGGGCCCGATCCGCCAAACCGTGCGGGACTAGTTACGCGCCGAAGTTTTGGGTATACGGGAGAATTATAATAATAATAATAATACGCGGAATAAATATGTGCAATAGTAGTAGGTGGGCCATGCCTTCGGCATGTGGCCCCCCAATAATAATACGCGGAATAAATATGTGCAATAGTAGTAGGTGGGCCATGCCTTCGGCATGTGGCCCCCCAACTAGAAAATTTCTAAAGAAATTTTGAGGGGGGCCACCTACTGCCCGTCTGGGGAACCGGGCCAATACGGCCCTGGCAAGTGACGTCGGGGCTCCCCAGACCAACTGCTTACGCCTTTGAGGGCTGCTGAGGGAAGGAAAGAGGGCAAGTTCATGGGCAAAGAGAGCTGTGTGCCACTTGTGCTGAAATCTGGGAAATAGACGTGCACAGAGTATGATGCACAAGGGTAATATGGGTTGTCCATATTGAAACACAGTGGGTAAAGCCCAGTTGGCGGGCTTCGCCCGCCTGCTAGGAGCCATCTCAGTGAAGAAAAAAATCACCAATGGCGGGCTCTGCCCGCCTTCTAAGAGCCATTGCAGTGATGAAATCACCAATGGCGGGCTCCGCCCGCCTGCTAAGAGCCATTGCAGTGATGTAATCACCTTTGGCGGGCTCCGCCCGCCTGTTACCATTGGCGGGCTCCGCCCGCCTTCTAAGAGCCATTGCAGTGATGAAATCACCAATGGCAATGAGCAATATGCCAGAATGTATGAGTGTGTATAAGGAAGAGGCTTTTATTCTGTAGAGTCCTTGTAGTCTTATTTTGAAAGTCTATCATGAATGTGCATCAAAAGATGGGTCACGCCCAGCAGTGATATAGAATCCATTTCCAAATGTTAAATCACTGGTTTTCCATGTTATTAGGTGAATAGTTGCTGTATTACAGAGTAAATGGGAGACTTTTATTGTGAAATTTGCTCTGGGGTGTGTTTTGAAAAGGTCACTAGAGTCTAATAAAAACAACCTGGAAGAGTTTGGGTCATAATGTTGAGCCATTTGCATCAATTAATGCATTACTATAATCTAGAGGCTTTTATTTTGTAGGGTCCCTGGAGTCTTATTTTGAAAGTCCAACAGAGTTGTGTTTATAGAAAATGTTCAGACCCGTCAATGATAGTTGATTACTTTCCAATCGTTAAATCATTCTTTTTCCATGTTATTAGGGCAGTAGATGAAGCGGAAATGGGAGGCTTTTATTTTGAAATTTGCTATAGGGTGTGTTTTAAACAGTCTCCTAGAGTCTATTCTCTAAAACGGGGTTGAGTTTGGGTCATAATGTTGAGCCATATAGGGCAATAAATATATGTAAAAAATATAGAGGCTTTTATTTTGTAGGGTCCCTGGAGTCTTATTTTGAAAGTCTATCAGTGCTGAGTGGCAAGGGAAGTGTCATGTACAGCAGTCATATAGTATCCATTTCCCAATGTTAAATCAGTCCTTTCACCCTCCATTAGATTAATATGTGCTGTTTAAAACAGCAGAGGTAAAATCTGTTTGAAGCTTGGTAACCTTGACAACGCTTAACGAGCCTCTCACTGACACAGACAACAGCTGCACTCACTATTGGTTTCTTCTTCCCAGGCTTTTTTGTATGGGAAGAACGGCACCGAACAAACGACTACTGATCAAAAACCGTATGAGTTATTCAAAAAACATTTTCACCATGAGCATCAGCAATCCTTCGACTCCAACTATACCAACTTTGGTGTATGTGTGTCATTCAGAAAAATATTTATGACGAGTTGAAAACACATAGTCTGATTCGTTTCTCTCCCATCTTCAGCTCAAAAAGAATAGAGAAAGGCTGAAACTCTCATCGACTTTAGGTTGGTCTGGAGGGTTTTTAAGGAAAAGTATTAATCCTACCGTAATTCCGAAGACATTGTGTGAGTCCAGAGGTTTCAGTCTACAAACTGACCAAAAATGGTGACTGTAGCTCCAAATATGTGGCCGTGAGGGCGAGAATAAGATGTTTGATCTTAAAAAAATGGCCGCCTCACACTAAGATTTCAGCAGCTGCACTCTAGCAGGCTGCTGCAGAAGCTAACTGTCAGCTAGCTTCCAGGTGCTTACCCTCCGAACAAACGACTGCTGAGCAAAAACCGTAAAAGATATCTGAAAAATTCTTTCAGTGAAAGCAACATCTATCCTTTGTCTCAGACTGGGGTAACCTTCATGTCTGTAGGTCTTTCACAACCCAAAACGAAGCACAAACAAAATGGTTGGCCCACCTGCTCCTCCCTTTGTTTGAACTGCAGGACCTCACTCTCACTCACCTTTTAGCTGCTAAAGCACCCCTCCGAACAAACGACTGCTGAGTAAAAACCGTAAAAGGTATCTGAAAAATTCTTTTTATCTAAGCGACAGCTATATCTTGTCTTCAATTGGAGTAACTTTCATGGCTGTAGGTCATCTACAAACTGAATGGGAAGAGAAAGAAAAAGAAAAAACGTTTCATCACACCTAAGCTTCTAATTGAGCTAGCTGCAGCAGGTCACTGTCACTCAGCTTTCAGGTGCTTAAAATGTCCTCCGAACAAACGACTGCTGAGCAAAAACCGTATGAGTTATTCAAAAAATTTTTTCACCGTGAGCGTCAGTCATCCTTCGACTCCAACTATGCCAACTTTGGTGTATGTGTGTCATTCAGAAAAATATTTATGACGAGTTTAAAACACATAGTCTGATTCGTTTTTCTCCCCTCTTCTGCTCCAAAACCAATGAAAAACGGCTCTGATTTTCATCGACTTTAGGTCGGTCTGGAGGGTTTTTAAGGAAAAGTATTAATCCTACCGTAATTCCGAAGATATTGTGTGGGTCCAGAGATTTCAGTCTACAAACTGACCAAAAATGGTGACTCTAGCTATAAATATGTGGCCGTGAGGGCGAGTTTAAAATGTTTTTTTGTGTTTAAAAAACGCCTGCCTCACACTCTAGCTTTTCAGTTGCTCCACTCTAGCAGGCTGGATTTTGCTAAAACTTTGTGGCGCTTGAGGTCTGATTATACAAAAACCGTAGCAGTTATCAACATACCGTCTACAGTTTTAAATAGACGAAGGATTTATCTACAAACTGAGCTTCAAACTGTTTTTCTAGGTGAATGTATGGCGACACAGTGAAGTGCTGTTTTTTATGCTTTTTTTTTCCTCTCCCCATTCATTTCCTATGGGATTTTTTTGCGACGTTTTCGCTAATAATTCGCAAACCTTCGGACTAATGAGAAAGTTTTATACAAGCACACATCACCCCATTGGTCCCGACACGTGTGCCAACTTTGGGCCCGATCCGCCAAACCGTGCGGGACTAGTTACGCGCCGAAGTTTTGGGTATACGGGAGAATTATAATAATAATACGCGGAATAAATATGTGCAATAGTAGTAGGTGGGCCATGCCTTCGGCATGTGGCCCCCCAACTAGAAAATTTCTAAAGAAATTTTGAGGGGGGCCACCTACTGCCCGTCTGGGGAACCGGGCCAATACGGCCCTGGCAAGTGACGTCGGGGCTCCCCAGACCAACTGCTTACGCCTTTGAGGGCTGCTGAGGGAAGGAAAGAGGGCAAGTTCATGGGTAAAGAGAGCTGTGTGCCACTTGTGCTGAAATCTGGGAAATAGACGTGCACAGCGTATGATGCACAAGGGTAATATGGGTTGTCCATATTGAAACACAGTGGGTAAAGCCCAGTTGGCGGGCTTCGCCCGCCTGCGAGGAGCCATCTCAGTGAAGAAAAAAATCACCAATGGCGGGCTCTGCCCGCCTTCTAAGAGCCATTGCAGTGATGAAATCACCAATGGCGGGCTCCGCCCGCCTGCTAAGAGCCATTGCAGTGATGTAATCACCTTTGGCGGGCTCCGCCCGCCTTCTAAGAGCCATTGCAGTGATGAAATCACCAGTGGCAATGAGCAATATGCCAGAATGTATGAGTGTGTATAAGGAAGAGGCTTTTATTCTGTAGAGTCCTTGTAGTCTTATTTTGAAAGTCTATCATGAATGTGCATCAAAAGATGGGTCACGCCCAGCAGTGATATAGAATCCATTTCCAAATGTTAAATCACTGGTTTTCCATGTTATTAGGTGAATAGTTGCTGTATTACAGAGTAAATGGGAGACTTTTATTGTGAAATTTGCTCTGGGGTGTGTTTTGAAAAGGTCACTAGAGTCTAATAAAAACAACCTGGAAGAGTTTGGGTCATAATGTTGAGCCATTTGCATCAATTAATGCATTACTATAATCTAGAGGCTTTTATTTTGTAGGGTCCCTGGAGTCTTATTTTGAAAGTCCAACAGAGTTGTGTTTATAGAAAATGTTCAGACCCGTCAATGATAGTTGATTACTTTCCAATCGTTAAATCACTCTTTTTCCATGTTATTAGGGCAGTAGATGAAGCGGAAATGGGAGGCTTTTATTTTGAAATTTGCTATAGGGTGTGTTTTAAACAGTCTCCTAGAGTCTATTCTCTAAAACGGGGTTGAGTTTGGGTCATAATGTTGAGCCATATAGGGCAATAAATATATGTAAAAAATATAGAGGCTTTTATTTTGTAGGGTCCCTGGAGTCTTATTTTGAAAGTCTATCAGTGCTGAGTGGCAAGGGAAGTGTCATGGACAGCAGTCATATAGTATCCATTTCCCAATGTTAAATCAGTCCTTTCACCCTCCATTAGATTAATATGTGCTGTTTAAAACAGCAGAGGTAAAATCTGTTTGAAGCTTGGTAACCTTGACAACGCTTAACGAGCCTCTCACTGACACAGACAACAGCTGCACTCACTATTGGTTTCTTCTTCCCAGGCTTTTTTGTATGGGAAGAACGGCACCGAACAAACGACTACTGATCAAAAACCGTATGAGTTATTCAAAAAACATTTTCACCATGAGCATCAGCAATCCTTCGACTCCAACTATACCAACTTTGGTGTATGTGTGTCATTCAGAAAAATATTTATGACGAGTTGAAAACACATAGTCTGATTCGTTTCTCTCCCATCTTCAGCTCAAAAAGAATAGAGAAAGGCTGAAACTCTCATCGACTTTAGGTTGGTCTGGAGGGTTTTTAAGGAAAAGTATTAATCCTACCGTAATTCCGAAGACATTGTGTGAGTCCAGAGGTTTCAGTCTACAAACTGACCAAAAATGGTGACTGTAGCTCCAAATATGTGGCCGTGAGGGCGAGAATAAGATGTTTGATCTTAAAAAAATGGCCGCCTCACACTAAGATTTCAGCAGCTGCACTCTAGCAGGCTGCTGCAGAAGCTAACTGTCAGCTAGCTTCCAGGTGCTTACCCTCCGAACAAACGACTGCTGAGCAAAAACCGTAAAAGATATCTGAAAAATTCTTTCAGTGAAAGCAACATCTATCCTTTGTCTCAGACTGGGGTAACCTTCATGTCTGTAGGTCTTTCACAACCCAAAACGAAGCACAAACAAAATGGTTGGCCCACCTGCTCCTCCCTTTGTTTGAACTGCAGGACCTCACTCTCACTCACCTTTTAGCTGCTAAAGCACCCCTCCGAACAAACGACTGCTGAGTAAAAACCGTAAAAGGTATCTGAAAAATTCTTTTTATCTAAGCGACAGCTATATCTTGTCTTCAATTGGAGTAACTTTCATGGCTGTAGGTCATCTACAAACTGAATGGGAAGAGAAAGAAAAAGAAAAAACGTTTCATCACACCTAAGCTTCTAATTGAGCTAGCTGCAGCAGGTCACTGTCACTCAGCTTTCAGGTGCTTAAAATGTCCTCCGAACAAACGACTGCTGAGCAAAAACCGTATGAGTTATTCAAAAAATTTTTTCACCGTGAGCGTCAGTCATCCTTCGACTCCAACTATGCCAACTTTGGTGTATGTGTGTCATTCAGAAAAATATTTATGACGAGTTTAAAACACATAGTCTGATTCGTTTTTCTCCCCTCTTCTGCTCCAAAACCAATGAAAAACGGCTCTGATTTTCATCGACTTTAGGTCGGTCTGGAGGGTTTTTAAGGAAAAGTATTAATCCTACCGTAATTCCGAAGATATTGTGTGGGTCCAGAGATTTCAGTCTACAAACTGACCAAAAATGGTGACTCTAGCTATAAATATGTGGCCGTGAGGGCGAGTTTAAAATGTTTTTTTGTGTTTAAAAAACGCCTGCCTCACACTCTAGCTTTTCAGTTGCTCCACTCTAGCAGGCTGGATTTTGCTAAAACTTTGTGGCGCTTGAGGTCTGATTATACAAAAACCGTAGCAGTTATCAACATACCGTCTTCAGTTTTAAATAGACGAAGGATTTATCTACAAACTGAGCTTCAAACTGTTTTTCTAGGTGAATGTATGGCGACACAGTGAAGTGCTGTTTTTTATGCTTTTTTTTTCCTCTCCCCATTCATTTCCTATGGGATTTTTTTGCGACGTTTTCGCTAATAATTCGCAAACCTTCGGACTAATGAGAAAGTTTTATACAAGCACACATCACCCCATTGGTCCCGACGCGTGTGCCAACTTTGGGCCCGATCCGCCAAACCATGCGGGACTAGTTACGCGCCGAAGTTTTGGGTATACGGGAGAATTATAATAACTAGAAAATTTCTAAAGAAATTTTGAGGGGGGCCACCTACTGCCCGTCTGGGGAACCCGGCCAATACGGCCCTGGCAAGTGATGTCGGGGCTCCCCAGACCAACTGCTTATGCCTTTGAGGGCTGCTGAGGGAAGGAAAGAGGGCTAGGTCATGGGCAAAGAGAGCTGTGTGCCACCTGTGCTGAAATCTGGGTAATAGACGTGCACAGCGTATGATGCACAAGGGTAATATGGGTTGTCCATATTGAACCGCAGTGGGTAAAGCTCAGTTGGTGGGCTCCGCCCGCCTGCTAGGAGCCCTTGCAGCGATGAAAAAAATCCCCAATGGCGGGCATTGCCCGCCTGCTAAGAGCCATTGCAGTGATGAAATCACCAATGGCGGGCTCCGCCCGCCTGCTAGGAGCCATTGCAGTGATGAAAAAAATCACCATTGGCGGGCTCCGCCCGCCTCCTAAAAGCCATTGCAGTGATGAAATTACAAATGGCTATAAGCAATATGCCAGAATGTATGAGTGTGTATAAGGAAGAGGCTTTTATTTTGTAGAGTCCCTGTAGTCTTATTTTGAAAGTCTATCATGGAAGTGCATCTATAGATGGGTCATGCCCAGCAGTGATATAGAATCCATTTCCAAATGTTAAATCACTGGTTTTCCATGTTATTAGGTGAATAGTTCCTGTATTACAGAGTAAATGGGGGACTTTTATTGTGAAATTTGCTCTGGGGTGTGTTTTGAAAAGGTCACTAGAGTCTAATAAAAACAACCTGGAAGAGTTTGGGTCATAATGTTGAGCCATTTGCATCAATTAATGCATTAGTATAATCTAGAGGCTTTTATTTTGTAGGGTCGCTGGAGTCTTATTTTGAAAGTCCAACAGAGTTGTGTTTATAGAAAATGTTCAGACCCGTCAATGATAGTTGATTACTTTCCAATCGTTAAATCACTCTTTTTCCATGTTATTAGGGCAGTAGATGAAGCGGAAATGGGAGGCTTTTATTTTGAAATTTGCTATAGGGTGTGTTTTAAACAGTCTCCTAGAGTCTATTCTCTAAAACGGGGTTGAGTTTGGGTCATAATATTGAGCCATATAGGGCAATAAATATATGTAAAAAATATAGAGGCTTTTATTTTGTAGGGTCCCTGGAGTCTTATTTTGAAAGTCTATCAGTGCTGAGTGGCAAGGGAAGTGTCATGGACAGCAGTCATATAGTATCCATTTCCCAATGTTAAATCAGTCCTTTCACCCTCCATTAGATTAATATGTGCTGTTTAAAACAGCAGAGGTAAAATCTGTTTGAAGCTTGGTAACCTTGACAACGCTTAACGAGCCTCTCACTGACACAGACAACAGCTGCACTCACTATTGGTTTCTTCTTCCCAGGCTTTTTTGTATGGGAAGAACGGCAACGAAAACAAACGACTACTGATCAAAAACCGTATGAGTTATTCAAAAAACATTTTCACCATGAGCATCAGCAATCCTTCGACTCCAAGTATACCAACTTTGGTGTATGTGTGTCATTCAGAACAATATTTATGACGACTTGAAAACACATAGTCTGATTCGTTTCTCTCCCATCTTCAGCTCAAAAAGAATGGAGAAAGGCTGAAACTCATCGACTTTAGGTTGGTCTGGAGGGTTTTTAAGGAAAAGTATTAATCCTACCGTAATTCCGAAGACATTGTGTGAGTCCAGAGGTTTCAGTCTACAAACTGACCAAAAATGGTGACTGTAGCTCCAAATATGTGGCCGTGAGGGCGAGAATAAGATGTTTGATCTTAAAAAAATGGCCGCCTCACACTAAGATTTCAGCAGCTGCACTCTAGCAGGCTGCTGCAGAAGCTAACTGTCAGCTAGCTTCCAGGTGCTTACCCTCCGAACAAACGACTGCTGAGCAAAAACCGTAAAAGATATCTGAAAAATTCTTTCAGTGAAAGCAACATCTATCCTTTGTCTCAGACTGGGGTAACCTTCATGTCTGTAGGTCTTTCACAACCCAAAACGAAGCACAAACAAAATGGTTGGCCCACCTGCTCCTCCCTTTGTTTGAACTGCAGGACCTCACTCTCACTCACCTTTTAGCTGCTAAAGCACCCCTCCGAACAAACGACTGCTGAGTAAAAACCGTAAAAGGTGTCTGAAAAATTCTTTTTATCTAAGCGACAGCTATATCTTGTCTTCAATTGGAGTAACTTTCATGGCTGTAGGTCATCTACAAACTGAATGGGAAGAGAAAGAAAAAGAAAAAACGTTTCATCACACCTAAGCTTCTAATTGAGCTAGCTGCAGCAGGTCACTGTCACTCAGCTTTCAGGTGCTTAAAATGTCCTCCGAACAAACGACTGCTGAGCAAAAACCGTATGAGTTATTCAAAAAATTTTTTCACCGTGAGCGTCAGACATCCTTCGACTCCAACTATGCCAACTTTGGTGTATGTGTGTCATTCAGAAAAATATTTATGACGAGTTTAAAACACATAGTCGGATTCGTTTTTCTCCCCTCTTCTGCTCCAAAACCAATGAAAAACGGCTCTGATTTTCATCGACTTTAGGTCGGTCTGGAGGGTTTTTAAGGAAAAGTATTAATCCTACCGTAATTCCGAAGATATTGTGTGGGTCCAGAGATTTCAGTCTACAAACTGACCAAAAATGGTGACTCTAGCTATAAATATGTGGCCGTGAGGGCGAGTTTAAAATGTTTTTTTGTGTTTAAAAAACGCCTGCCTCACACTCTAGCTTTTCAGTTGCTCCACTCTAGCAGGCTGGATTTTGCTAAAACTTTGTGGCGCTTGAGGTCTGATTATACAAAAACCGTAGCAGTTATCAACATACCGTCTTCAGTTTTAAATAGACGAAGGATTTATCTACAAACTGAGCTTCAAACTGTTTTTCTAGGTGAATGTATGGCGACACAGTGAAGTGCTGTTTTTTATGCTTTTTTTTTCCTCTCCCCATTCATTTCCTATGGGATTTTTTTGCGACGTTTTCGCTAATAATTCGCAAACCTTCGGACTAATGAGAAAGTTTTATACAAGCACACATCACCCCATTGGTCCCGACGCGTGTGCCAACTTTGGGCCCGATCCGCCAAACCGTGCGGGACTAGTTACGCGCCGAAGTTTTGGGTATACGGGAGAATTATAATAATAATAATACGCGGAATAAATATGTGCAATAGTAGTAGGTGGGCCATGCCTTCGGCATGTGGCCCCCCAATAATACGCGGAATAAATATGTGCAATAGTAGTAGGTGGGCCATGCCTTCGGCATGTGGCCCCCCAATAATACGCGGAATAAATATGTGCAATAGTAGTAGGTGGGCCATGCCTTCGGCATGTGGCCCCCCAACTAGAAAATTTCTAAAGAAATTTTGAGGGGGGCCACCTACTGCCCGTCTGGGGAACAGGGCCAATACGGCCCTGGCAAGTGATGTCGGGGCTCCCCAGACCAACTGCTTACGCCTTTGAGGGCTGCTGAGGGAAGGAAAGAGGGCTAGGTCATGGGCAAAGAGAGCTGTGTGCCACTTGTGCTGAAATCTGGGAAATAGACGTGCACAGCGTATGATGCAAAAGGGTAATATGGGTTGTCCATATTGAACCGCAGTGGGTAAAGCTCAGTTGGTGGGCTCCGCCCGCCTGCTAGGAGCCCTTGCAGCGATGAAAAAAATCACCAATGGCGGGCTCTGCCCGCCTGCTAAGAGGCATTGCAGTGATGAAATCACCAATGGCGGGCTCCGCCCGCCTTCTAAGAGCCATTGCAGTGATGAAATCACCAATGGCGGGCTCCGCCCGCCTTCTAAGAGCCATTGCAGTGATGAAATTACAAATGGCAATGAGCAATATGCCAGAATGTATGAGTGTGTATAAGGAAGAGGCTTTTATTCTGTAGAGTCCCTGGAGTCTTATTTTGAAAGTCTATCATGGAAGTGCATCTAAAGATGGGTCATGCCCAGCAGTTATATAGAATCAATTTCCAAATGTTAAATCACTGGTTTTCCATGTTATTAGGTGAATAGTTGCTGTATTACAGAGTAAATGGGAGACTTTTATTGTGAAATTTGCTCTGGGTGTGTTTTGAAAAGGTCACTAGAGTCTAATAAAAACAACCTGGAAGAGTTTGGGTCATAATGTTGAGCCATTTGCATCAATTAATGCATTAGTATAATCTAGAGGCTTTTATTTTGTAGGGTCGCTGGAGTCTTATTTTGAAAGTCCAACAGAGTTGTGTTTATAGAAAATGTTCAGACCCGTCAATGATAGTTGATTACTTTCCAATCGTTAAATCACTCTTTTTCCATGTTATTAGGGCAGTAGATGAAGCGGAAATGGGAGGCTTTTATTTTGAAATTTGCTATAGGGTGTGTTTTAAACAGTCTCCTAGAGTCTATTCTCTAAAACGGGGTTGAGTTTGGGTCATAATATTGAGCCATATAGGGCAATAAATATATGTAAAAAATATAGAGGCTTTTATTTTGTAGGGTCCCTGGAGTCTTATTTTGAAAGTCTATCAGTGCTGAGTGGCAAGGGAAGTGTCATGGACAGCAGTCATATAGTATCCATTTCCCAATGTTAAATCAGTCCTTTCACCCTCCATTAGATTAATATGTGCTGTTTAAAACAGCAGAGGTAAAATCTGTTTGAAGCTTGGTAACCTTGACAACGCTTAACGAGCCTCTCACTGACACAGACAACAGCTGCACTCACTATTGGTTTCTTCTTCCCAGGCTTTTTTGTATGGGAAGAACGGCAACGAAAACAAACGACTACTGATCAAAAACCGTATGAGTTATTCAAAAAACATTTTCACCATGAGCATCAGCAATCCTTCGACTCCAAGTATACCAACTTTGGTGTATGTGTGTCATTCAGAACAATATTTATGACGACTTGAAAACACATAGTCTGATTCGTTTCTCTCCCATCTTCAGCTCAAAAAGAATGGAGAAAGGCTGAAACTCATCGACTTTAGGTTGGTCTGGAGGGTTTTTAAGGAAAAGTATTAATCCTACCGTAATTCCGAAGACATTGTGTGAGTCCAGAGGTTTCAGTCTACAAACTGACCAAAAATGGTGACTGTAGCTCCAAATATGTGGCCGTGAGGGCGAGAATAAGATGTTTGATCTTAAAAAAATGGCCGCCTCACACTAAGATTTCAGCAGCTGCACTCTAGCAGGCTGCTGCAGAAGCTAACTGTCAGCTAGCTTCCAGGTGCTTACCCTCCGAACAAACGACTGCTGAGCAAAAACCGTAAAAGATATCTGAAAAATTCTTTCAGTGAAAGCAACATCTATCCTTTGTCTCAGACTGGGGTAACCTTCATGTCTGTAGGTCTTTCACAACCCAAAACGAAGCACAAACAAAATGGTTGGCCCACCTGCTCCTCCCTTTGTTTGAACTGCAGGACCTCACTCTCACTCACCTTTTAGCTGCTAAAGCACCCCTCCGAACAAACGACTGCTGAGTAAAAACCGTAAAAGGTGTCTGAAAAATTCTTTTTATCTAAGCGACAGCTATATCTTGTCTTCAATTGGAGTAACTTTCATGGCTGTAGGTCATCTACAAACTGAATGGGAAGAGAAAGAAAAAGAAAAAACGTTTCATCACACCTAAGCTTCTAATTGAGCTAGCTGCAGCAGGTCACTGTCACTCAGCTTTCAGGTGCTTAAAATGTCCTCCGAACAAACGACTGCTGAGCAAAAACCGTATGAGTTATTCAAAAAATTTTTTCACCGTGAGCGTCAGTCATCCTTCGACTCCAACTATGCCAACTTTGGTGTATGTGTGTCATTCAGAAAAATATTTATGACAAGTTTAAAACACATAGTCGGATTCGTTTTTCTCCCCTCTTCTGCTCCAAAACCAATGAAAAACGGCTCTGATTTTCATCGACTTTAGGTCGGTCTGGAGGGTTTTTAAGGAAAAGTATTAATCCTACCGTAATTCCGAAGATATTGTGTGGGTCCAGAGATTTCAGTCTACAAACTGACCAAAAATGGTGACTCTAGCTATAAATATGTGGCCGTGAGGGCGAGTTTAAAATGTTTTTTTGTGTTTAAAAAACGCCTGCCTCACACTCTAGCTTTTCAGTTGCTCCACTCTAGCAGGCTGGATTTTGCTAAAACTTTGTGGCGCTTGAGGTCTGATTATACAAAAACCGTAGCAGTTATCAACATACCGTCTTCAGTTTTAAATAGACGAAGGATTTATCTACAAACTGAGCTTCAAACTGTTTTTCTAGGTGAATGTATGGCGACACAGTGAAGTGCTGTTTTTTATGCTTTTTTTTTCCTCTCCCCATTCATTTCCTATGGGATTTTTTTGCGACGTTTTTGCTAATAATTCGCAAACCTTCGGACTAATGAGAAAGTTTTATACAAGCACACATCACCCCATTGGTCCCGACGCGTGTGCCAACTTTGGGCCCGATCCGCCAAACCGTGCGGGACTAGTTACGCGCCGAAGTTTTGGGTATACGGGAGAATTATAATAACTAGAAAATTTCTAAAGAAATTTTGAGGGGGGCCACCTACTGCCCGTCTGGGGAACAGGGCCAATACGGCCCTGGCAAGTGATGTCGGGGCTCCCCAGACCAACTGCTTACGCCTTTGAGGGCTGCTGAGGGAAGGAAAGAGGGCTAGGTCATGGGCAAAGAGAGCTGTGTGCCACTTGTGCTGAAATCTGGGAAATAGACGTGCACAGCGTATGATGCAAAAGGGTAATATGGGTTGTCCATATTGAACCGCAGTGGGTAAAGCTCAGTTGGTGGGCTCCGCCCGCCTGCTAGGAGCCCTTGCAGCGATGAAAAAAATCACCAATGGCGGGCTCTGCCCGCCTGCTAAGAGCCATTGCAGTGATGAAATCACCAATGGCAATGAGCAATATGCCAGAATGTATGAGTGTGTATAAGGAAGAGGCTTTTATTCTGTAGAGTCCCTGGAGTCTTATTTTGAAAGTCTATCATGGAAGTGCATCTAAAGATGGGTCATGCCCAGCAGTTATATAGAATCAATTTCCAAATGTTAAATCACTGGTTTTCCATGTTATTAGGTGAATAGTTGCTGTATTACAGAGTAAATGGGAGACTTTTATTGTGAAATTTGCTCTGGGTGTGTTTTGAAAAGGTCACTAGAGTCTAATAAAAACAACCTGGAAGAGTTTGGGTCATAATGTTGAGCCATTTGCATCAATTAATGCATTAGTATAATCTAGAGGCTTTTATTTTGTAGGGTCGCTGGAGTCTTATTTTGAAAGTCCAACAGAGTTGTGTTTATAGAAAATGTTCAGACCCGTCAATGATAGTTGATTACTTTCCAATCGTTAAATCACTGTTTTTCCATGTTATTAGGGCAGTAGATGAAGCGGAAATGGGAGGCTTTTATTTGAAATTTGCTATAGGGTGTGTTTTAAACAGTCTCCTAGAGTCTATTCTCTAAAACGGGGTTGAGTTTGGGTCATAATATTGAGCCATATAGGGCAATAAATATATGTAAAAAATATAGAGGCTTTTATTTTGTAGGGTCCCTGGAGTCTTATTTTGAAAGTCTATCAGTGCTGAGTGGCAAGGGAAGTGTCCTGGACAGCAGTCATATAGTATCCATTTCCCAATGTTAAATCAGTCCTTTCACCCTCCATTAGATTAATATGTGCTGTTTAAAACAGCAGAGGTAAAATCTGTTTGAAGCTTGGTAACCTTGACAACGCTTAACGAGCCTCTCACTGACACAGACAACAGCTGCACTCACTATTGGTTTCTTCTTCCCAGGCTTTTTTGTATGGGAAGAACGGCAACGAAAACAAACGACTACTGATCAAAAACCGTATGAGTTATTCAAAAAACATTTTCACCATGAGCATCAGCAATCCTTCGACTCCAAGTATACCAACTTTGGTGTATGTGTGTCATTCAGAACAATATTTATGACGACTTGAAAACACATAGTCTGATTCGTTTCTCTTCCATCTTCAGCTCAAAAAGAATGGAGAAAGGCTGAAACTCATCGACTTTAGGTTGGTCTGGAGGGTTTTTAAGGAAAAGTATTAATCCTACCGTAATTCCGAAGACATTGTGTGAGTCCAGAGGTTTCAGTCTACAAACTGACCAAAAATGGTGACTGTAGCTCCAAATATGTGGCCGTGAGGGCGAGAATAAGATGTTTGATCTTAAAAAAATGGCCGCCTCACACTAAGATTTCAGCAGCTGCACTCTAGCAGGCTGCTGCAGAAGCTAACTGTCAGCTAGCTTCCAGGTGCTTACCCTCCGAACAAACGACTGCTGAGCAAAAACCGTAAAAGATATCTGAAAAATTCTTTCAGTGAAAGCAACATCTATCCTTTGTCTCAGACTGGGGTAACCTTCATGTCTGTAGGTCTTTCACAACCCAAAACGAAGCACAAACAAAATGGTTGGCCCACCTGCTCCTCCCTTTGTTTGAACTGCAGGACCTCACTCTCACTCACCTTTTAGCTGCTAAAGCACCCCTCCGAACAAACGACTGCTGAGTAAAAACCGTAAAAGGTGTCTGAAAAATTCTTTTTATCTAAGCGACAGCTATATCTTGTCTTCAATTGGAGTAACTTTCATGGCTGTAGGTCATCTACAAACTGAATGGGAAGAGAAAGAAAAAGAAAAAACGTTTCATCACACCTAAGCTTCTAATTGAGCTAGCTGCAGCAGGTCACTGTCACTCAGCTTTCAGGTGCTTAAAATGTCCTCCGAACAAACGACTGCTGAGCAAAAACCGTATGAGTTATTCAAAAATTTTTTTCACCGTGAGCGTCAGTCATCCTTCGACTCCAACTATGCCAACTTTGGTGTATGTGTGTCATTCAGAAAAATATTTATGACGAGTTTAAAACACATAGTCGGATTCGTTTTTCTCCCCTCTTCTGCTCCAAAACCAATGAAAAACGGCTCTGATTTTCATCGACTTTAGGTCGGTCTGGAGGGTTTTTAAGGAAAAGTATTAATCCTACCGTAATTCCGAAGATATTGTGTGGGTCCAGAGATTTCAGTCTACAAACTGACCAAAAATGGTGACTCTAGCTATAAATATGTGGCCGTGAGGGCGAGTTTAAAATGTTTTTTTGTGTTTAAAAAACGCCTGCCTCACACTCTAGCTTTTCAGTTGCTCCACTCTAGCAGGCTGGATTTTGCTAAAACTTTGTGGCGCTTGAGGTCTGATTATACAAAAACCGTAGCAGTTATCAACATACCGTCTTCAGTTTTAAATAGACGAAGGATTTATCTACAAACTGAGCTTCAAACTGTTTTTCTAGGTGAATGTATGGCGACACAGTGAAGTGCTGTTTTTTATGCTTTTTTTTTCCTCTCCCCATTCATTTCCTATGGGATTTTTTTGCGACGTTTTCGCTAATAATTCGCAAACCTTCGGACTAATGAGAAAGTTTTATACAAGCACACATCACCCCATTGGTCCCGACGCGTGTGCCAACTTTGGGCCCGATCCGCCAAACCGTGCGGGACTAGTTACGTGCCGAAGTTTTGGGTATACGGGAGAATTATAATAATAACTAGAAAATTTCTAAAGAAATTTTGAGGGGGGCCACCTACTGCCCGTCTGGGGAACAGGGCCAATACGGCCCTGGCAAGTGATGTCGGGGCTCCCCAGACCAACTGCTTACGCCTTTGAGGGCTGCTGAGGGAAGGAAAGAGGGCTAGGTCATGGGCAAAGAGAGCTGTGTGCCACTTGTGCTGAAATCTGGGAAATAGACGTGCACAGCGTATGATGCAAAAGGGTAATATGGGTTGTCCATATTGAACCGCAGTGGGTAAAGCTCAGTTGGTGGGCTCCGCCCGCCTGCTAGGAGCCCTTGCAGCGATGAAAAAAATCACCAATGGCGGGCTCTGCCCGCCTGCTAAGAGCCATTGCAGTGATGAAATCACCAATGGCAATGAGCAATATGCCAGAATGTATGAGTGTGTATAAGGAAGAGGCTTTTATTCTGTAGAGTCCCTGGAGTCTTATTTTGAAAGTCTATCATGGAAGTGCATCTAAAGATGGGTCATGCCCAGCAGTTATATAGAATCAATTTCCAAATGTTAAATCACTGGTTTTCCATGTTATTAGGTGAATAGTTGCTGTATTACAGAGTAAATGGGAGACTTTTATTGTGAAATTTGCTCTGGGTGTGTTTTGAAAAGGTCACTAGAGTCTAATAAAAACAACCTGGAAGAGTTTGGGTCATAATGTTGAGCCATTTGCATCAATTAATGCATTAGTATAATCTAGAGGCTTTTATTTTGTAGGGTCGCTGGAGTCTTATTTTGAAAGTCCAACAGAGTTGTGTTTATAGAAAATGTTCAGACCCGTCAATGATAGTTGATTACTTTCCAATCGTTAAATCACTGTTTTTCCATGTTATTAGGGCAGTAGATGAAGCGGAAATGGGAGGCTTTTATTTTGAAATTTGCTATAGGGTGTGTTTTAAACAGTCTCCTAGAGTCTATTCTCTAAAACGGGGTTGAGTTTGGGTCATAATATTGAGCCATATAGGGCAATAAATATATGTAAAAAATATAGAGGCTTTTATTTTGTAGGGTCCCTGGAGTCTTATTTTGAAAGTCTATCAGTGCTGAGTGGCAAGGGAAGTGTCCTGGACAGCAGTCATATAGTATCCATTTCCAATGTTAAATCAGTCCTTTCACCCTCCATTAGATTAATATGTGCTGTTTAAAACAGCAGAGGTAAAATCTGTTTGAAGCTTGGTAACCTTGACAACGCTTAACGAGCCTCTCACTGACACAGACAACAGCTGCACTCACTATTGGTTTCTTCTTCCCAGGCTTTTTTTGTATGGGAAGAACGGCAACGAAAACAAACGACTACTGATCAAAACCGTATGAGTTATTCAAAAAACATTTTCACCATGAGCATCAGCAATCCTTCGACTCCAAGTATACCAACTTTGGTGTATGTGTGTCATTCAGAACAATATTTATGACGACTTGAAAACACATAGTCTGATTCGTTTCTCTTCCATCTTCAGCTCAAAAAGAATGGAGAAAGGCTGAAACTCATCGACTTTAGGTTGGTCTGGAGGGTTTTTAAGGAAAAGTATTAATCCTACCGTAATTCCGAAGACATTGTGTGAGTCCAGAGGTTTCAGTCTACAAACTGACCAAAAATGGTGACTGTAGCTCCAATATGTGGCCGTAGAGGGCGAGAATAAGATGTTTGATCTTAAAAAATGGCCGCCTCACACTAAGATTTCAGCAGCTGCACTCTAGCAGGCTGCTGCAGAAGCTAACTGTCAGCTAGCTTCCAGGTGCTTACCCTCCGAACAACGACTGCTGAGCAAAAACCGTAAAAGATATCTGAAAAATTCTTTCAGTGAAAGCAACATCTATCCTTTGTCTCAGACTGGGGTAACCTTCATGTCTGTAGGTCTTTCACACCCAAAACGAAGCACAAACAAAATGGTTGGCCCACCTGCTCCTCCCTTTGTTTGAACTGCAGGACCTCACTCTCACTCACCTTTTAGCTGCTAAAGCACCCCTCCGAACAAACGACTGCTGAGTAAAAACCGTAAAAGGTGTCTGAAAAATTCTTTTTATCTAAGCGACAGCTATATCTTGTCTTCAATTGGAGTAACTTTCATGGCTGTAGGTCATCTACAAACTGAATGGGAAGAGAAAGAAAAAGAAAAACGTTTCATCACACCTAAGCTTCTAATTGAGCTAGCTGCAGCAGGTCACTGTCACTCAGCTTTCAGGTGCTTAAAATGTCCTCCGAACAAACGACTGCTGAGCAAAAACCGTATGAGTTATTCAAAATTTTTTTCACCGTGAGCGTCAGTCATCCTTCGACTCCAACTATGCCAACTTTGGTGTATGTGTGTCATTCAGAAAAATATTTATGACGAGTTTAAAACACATAGTCGGATTCGTTTTTTCTCCCTCTTCTGCTCCAAAACCAATGAAAAACGGCTCTGATTTTCATCGACTTTAGGTCGGTCTGGAGGGTTTTTAAGGAAAAGTATTAATCCTACCGTAATTCCGAAGATATTGTGTGGGTCCAGAGATTTCAGTCTACAAACTGACCAAAAATGGTGACTCTAGCTATAAATATGTGGCCGTGAGGGCGAGTTTAAAATGTTTTTTTGTGTTAAAAACGCCTGCCTCACACTCTAGCTTTTCAGTTGCTCCACTCTAGCAGGCTGGATTTTGCTAAAACTTTGTGGCGCTTGAGGTCTGATTATACAAAAACCGTAGCAGTTATCAACATACCGTCTTCAGTTTTAAATAGACGAAGGATTTAATCTACAAACTGAGCTTCAAACTGTTTTTCTAGGTGAATGTATGGCGACACAGTGAAGTGCTGTTTTTTATGCTTTTTTTTCCTCTCCCCATTCATTTCCTATGGGATTTTTTTGCGACGTTTTCGCTAATAATTCGCAAACCTTCGGACTAATGAGAAAGTTTTATACAAGCACACATCACCCCATTGGTCCCGACGCGTGTGCCAACTTTGGGCCCGATCCGCCAAACCGTGCGGGACTAGTTACGTGCCGAAGTTTTGGGTATACGGGAGAATTATAATAATAACTAGAAAATTTCTAAAGAAATTTTGAGGGGGGCCACCTACTGCCCGTCTGGGGAACCGGGCCAATACGGCCCTGGCAAGTGATGTCGGGGCTCCCCAGACCAACTGCTTACGCCTTTGAGGGCTGCTGAGGGAAGGAAAGAGGGCTAGGTCATGGGCAAAGAGAGCTGTGTGCCACTTGTGCTGAAATCTGGGAAATAGACGTGCACAGCGTATGATGCAAAAGGGTAATATGGGTTGTCCATATTGAACCGCAGTGGGTAAAGCTCAGTTGGTGGGCTCCGCCCGCCTGCTAGGAGCCCTTGCAGCGATGAAAAAAATCACCAATGGCGGGCTCTGCCCGCCTGCTAAGAGCCATTGCAGTGATGAAATCACCAATGGCAATGAGCAATATGCCAGAATGTATGAGTGTGTATAAGGAAGAGGCTTTATTCTGTAGAGTCCCTGGAGTCTTATTTTGAAAGTCTATCATGGAAGTGCATCTAAAGATGGGTCATGCCCAGCAGTTATATAGAATCAATTTCAAATGTTAAATCACTGGTTTTCCATGTTATTAGGTGAATAGTTGCTGTATTACAGAGTAAATGGGAGACTTTTATTGTGAAATTTGCTCTGGGTGTGTTTTGAAAAGGTCACTAGAGTCTAATAAAAACAACCTGGAAGAGTTTGGGTCATAATGTTGAGCCATTTGCATCAATTAATGCATTAGTATAATCTAGAGGCTTTTATTTTGTAGGGTCGCTGGAGTCTTATTTTGAAAGTCCAACAGAGTTGTGTTTATAGAAAATGTTCAGACCCGTCAATGATAGTTGATTACTTTCCAATCGTTAAATCACTGTTTTTCCATGTTATTAGGGCAGTAGATGAAGCGGAAATGGGAGGCTTTTATTTTGAAATTTGCTATAGGGTGTGTTTTAAACAGTCTCCTAGAGTCTATTCTCTAAAACGGGGTTGAGTTTGGGTCATAATATTGAGCCATATAGGGCAATAAATATATGTAAAAAATATAGAGGCTTTTATTTTGTAGGGTCCCTGGAGTCTTATTTTGAAAGTCTATCAGTGCTGAGTGGCAAGGGAAGTGTCCTGGACAGCAGTCATATAGTATCCATTTCCCAATGTTAAATCAGTCCTTTCACCCTCCATTAGATTAATATGTGCTGTTTAAAACAGCAGAGGTAAAATCTGTTTGAAGCTTGGTAACCTTGACAACGCTTAACGAGCCTCTCACTGACACAGACAACAGCTGCACTCACTATTGGTTTCTTCTTCCCAGGCTTTTTTGTATGGGAAGAACGGCAACGAAAACAAACGACTACTGATCAAAAACCGTATGAGTTATTCAAAAAACATTTTCACCATGAGCATCAGCAATCCTTCGACTCCAAGTATACCACTTTGGTGTATGTGTGTCATTCAGAACAATATTTATGACGACTTGAAAACACATAGTCTGATTCGTTTCTCTTCCATCTTCAGCTCAAAAAGATGGGAAAGGCTGAAACTCATCGACTTTAGGTTGGTCTGGAGGGTTTTTAAGGAAAAGTATTAATCCTACCGTAATTCCGAAGACATTGTGTGAGTCCAGAGGTTTCAGTCTACAAACTGACCAAAAATGGTGACTGTAGCTCCAAATATGTGGCCGTGAGGGCGAGAATAAGATGTTTGATCTTAAAAAATGGCCGCCTCACACTAAGATTTCAGCAGCTGCACTCTAGCAGGCTGCTGCAGAAGCTAACTGTCAGCTAGCTTCCAGGTGCTTACCCTCCGAACAAACGACTGCTGAGCAAAAACCGTAAAAGATATCTGAAAAATTCTTTCAGTGAAAGCAACATCTATCCTTTGTCTCAGACTGGGGTAACCTTCATGTCTGTAGGTCTTTCACAACCCAAAACGAAGCACAAACAAAATGGTTGGCCCACCTGCTCCTCCTTTGTTTGAACTGCAGGACCTCACTCTCACTCACCTTTTAGCTGCTAAAGCACCCCTCCGAACAAACGACTGCTGAGTAAAAACCGTAAAAGGTGTCTGAAAAATTCTTTTTATCTAAGCGACAG
>JARPUW010001102.1:0-60208 GCA_030533445.1 Cyprinodon diabolis
ACAGAGCCTGACATCGGAGTGGCTGATGGTGCCCGCTGCTGCCGACAGAGCCTGACATCGGAGTGGCTGATGGTTCCCGCTGCTGCCGACAGAGCCTGACATCGGAGTGGCTGATGGTGCCCACTTCTGCCGACAGAGCCTGACATCGGAGTGGCTGATTGTGCCCGCTTCTGCCGGCAGAGCCTGACATCGGAGTGGCTGATGTGGCTACTGCTGCCGACAGAGCCTGACATCGGAGTGGCTGATGGTGCCCGCTGCTGCCAGCAGAGCCTGACATCGGAGTGGCTGATGTGGCTACTACTGCCGACAGAGCCTGACATCGGAGTGGCTGATGGTGCCCGCTGCTGCCGGCAGATTCTGACATCGGAGTGGCTGATGGTGGCTACTGCTGCCGACAGAGCTTGACATCGGAGTGGCTGATGGTGGCTACTGCTGCCTGCAGAGCCTGACATCGGAGTGGCTGATGGTGCCCGCTGCTGCCAGCAGAGCCTGACATCGGAGTGGCTGATGGTGCCCGCTGCTGCCGGCAGAGCACTGACATCGGAGTGGCTGAATGTGGCTACTGCTGCCAACAGAGCTTGACATCGGAGTGGCTGATGGTGGCTACTGCTGCCTGCAGAGCTTGACATCGGAGTGGCTGATGGTGGCTACTGCTGCCTGCAGAGCCTGACATCGGAGTGGCTGATGGTGCCCGCTGCTGCGGGCAGAGCCTGACATCGGAGTGGCTGATGGTGCCCGCTGCTGCCGACAGAGCCATGACATCGGAGTGGCTGATGGTGCCCGCTGCTGCCGACAGAGCCTGACATCGGAGTGGCTGATGGTGGCTACTGCTGCTGACAGAGCCTGACATCGGAGTGGCTGATGTGGCTACTGCTGCCGGCAGAGCCTGACATTGGAGTGGCTGATGTTGGCTACTGCTGACGACAGAGCCTGACATCGGAGTGGCGACATCGGAGTGGCTGATGGTGCCCGCTGCTGCCGACAGAGCCTGACATCGGATTGGCTGTTGGTGCCCGCGGCTGCCGGCAGAGCCTGACATCGGAGTGGCTGATGGTGCCCGCTGCTGCCGGCAGAGCCTGAAATCGGAGTGACTGATGGTGGCTACTGCTGCTGACAGAGCCTGACACCTGAGTGACTGATGGTGCCCGCTGCTGCCGGCAGAACCCTGACATCGGAGTGGCTGATGGTGCCCGCTGCTGCCGACAGAGCCTGACATCGGAGTGGCTGATGGTGGCTGCTGCTGCCGGCAGAGCCTGACATCGGAGTGGCTGATGGTGGCTACTACTGCCGACAGAGCCTGAC
The DNA here is from genome assembly GCA_030533445.1 of Cyprinodon diabolis. Lineage (NCBI taxonomy): Eukaryota > Metazoa > Chordata > Actinopteri > Cyprinodontiformes > Cyprinodontidae > Cyprinodon > Cyprinodon diabolis. The sequence continues at coordinate 1,303 of JARPUW010001102.1, forward strand.
ATCGGAGTGGCTGATGGTGCCCGCTGCTGCCGACAGAGCCTGACATCGGACTGGCTGATGGTGCCCACTTCTGCCGACAGAGCCTGACATCGGAGTGGCTGATGGTGCCCACTTCTGCCGACAGAGCCTGACATCGGAGTGGCTGATGTGGCTACTGCTGCCGACAGAGCCTGACATCGGAGTGGCTGATGGTGCCCGCTGCTGCCAGCAGAGCCTGACATCGGAGTGGCTGATGTGGCTACTACTGCCGACAGAGCCTGACATCGGAGTGGCTGATGGTGCTCGCTGCTGCCGGCAGATTCTGACATCGGAGTGGCTGATGGTGGCTACTGCTGCCGACAGAGCTTGACATCGGAGTGGCTGATGGTGCTCGCTGCTGCCGGCAGATTCTGACATCGGAGTGGCTGATGGTGGCTACTGCTGCCTACAGAGCCTGACATCGGAGTGGCTGATGGTGCCCGCTGCTGCCGGCAGAGCCTGACATCGGAGTGGCTGATGGTGCCCACTGCTGCCGACAGAGCACTGACATCGGAGTGGCTGATGGTGGCTACTGCTGCCGACAGAGCTTGACATCGGAGTGGCTGATGGTGGCTACTGCTGCCTGCAGAGCTTGACATCGGAGTGGCTGATGGTGGCTAGTGCTGCCTGCAGAGCCTGACATCGGAGTGGCTGATGGTGCCCGCTGCTGCCGGCAGAGCCTGACATCGGAGTGGCTGATGGTGCCCGCTGCTGCCAACAGAGCCCTGACATCGGAGTGGCTGATGGTGCCCATTGCTGCCGACAGAGCCTGACATCGGAGTGGCTGATGGTGGCTACTGCTGCTGACAGAGCCTGACATCGGATTGGCTGATGGTGCCCGCTGCTGCCGGCAGAGCCTGACATCGGAGTGGCTGATGGTGCCCGCTGCTGCCGGCAGAGCCTGAAATCGGAGTGACTGATGGTGGCTACTGCTGCTGACAGAGCCTGACACCTGAGTGACTGATGGTGCCCGCTGCTGCCGGCAGAGCCCTGACATCGGAGTGGCTGATGGCGCCCGCTGCTGCCGACAGAGCCTGACATCGGAGTGGCTGATGGTGGCTACTGCTGCCGGCAGAGCCTGACATCGGAGTGGCTGATGGTGGCTACTGCTGCCGGCAGAGCCTGACATCGGAGTTGCTGATGGTGCCCGCTATTGCCGGCAGAGCCTGACATCGGAGTGGCTGATGGTGGCTACTGCTGCCGACAGAGCTTGACATCGGAGTGGCTGATGGTGCCCGCTGCTGCCGGCAGAGCCTGATATCGGAGTGGGTGATGGTGTCCGCTGCTGCTGGCATAGCCCTGACATCGGAGTGGCTGATGGTGGCTACTGCTGCCGACAGAGCGTGACATCGGGGTGGCTGATGGTGCCCGCTGCTGCCGGCAGAGCCCTGACATCGGAGTGGCTGATGGTGCCCGCTGCTGCCGACAGAGCCCTGACATCGGAGTGGCTGATGGTGGCTACTGCTGCCGACAGAGCCTGACATTGGAGTGGCTGATGGTGCCCGCTGCTGCCGGCAGAGCCTGACATCGGAGTGGCTTATGGTGGCTACTGCTGCCGACAGAGCCTGACATCGGAGTGGCTGATGGTGACCGCTGCTGCCGACATAGCCTGACATCGCAGTGGCTGATGGTGCCCACTGCTGCCGACAGAGCCTGACATCGGAGTGGCTGATGGTGGCTACTGCTGCCGACAGAGCCTGACATCGGAGTGGCTGATGGTGCTCGCTGCTGCCAGCAGAGCCTGACATCGGAGTGGCTGATGTGGCTACTACTGCCGACAGAGCCTGACATCGGAGTGGCTGATGGTGCTCGCTGCTGCCGGCAGATTCTGACATCGGAGTGGCTGATGGTGGCTACTGCTGCCGACAGAGCTTGACATCGGAGTGGCTGATGGTTTTCGCTGCTGCCGGCAGATTCTGACATCGGAGTGGCTGATGGTGGCTACTGCTGCCTACAGAGCCTGACATCGGAGTGGCTGATGGTGCCCGCTGCTGCCGGCAGAGCCTGACATCGGAGTGGCTGATGGTGCCCACTGCTGCCGACAGAGCACTGACATCGGAGTGGCTGATGGTGACTACTGCTGCCGACAGAGCTTGACATCGGAGTGGCTGATGGTGGCTACTGCTGCCTGCAGAGCTTGACATCGGAGTGGCTGATGGTGGCTAGTGCTGCCTGCAGAGCCTGACATCGGAGTGGCTGATGGTGCCCGCTGCTGCCGGCAGAGCCTGACATCGGAGTGGCTGATGGTGCCCGCTGCTGCCAACAGAGCCCTGACATCGGAGTGGCTGATGGTGCCCATTGCTGCCGACAGAGCCTGACATCGGAGTGGCTGATGGTGGCTACTGCTACTGACAGAGCCTGACATCGGATTGGCTGATGGTGCCCGCTGCTGCCGGCAGAGCCTGACATCGGAGTGGCTGATGGTGCCCGCTGCTGCCGGCAGAGCCTGAAATCGGAGTGACTGATGGTGGCTACTGCTGCTGACAGAGCCTGACACCTGAGTGACTGATGGTGCCCGCTGCTGCCGGCAGAGCCCTGACATCGGAGTGGTTGATGGCGCCCGCTGCTGCCGACAGAGCCTGACATCGGAGTGGCTGATGGTGGCTACTGCTGCCGGCAGAGCCTGACATCGGAGTGGCTGATGGTGGCTACTGCTGCCGGCAGAGCCTGACATCGGAGTTGCTGATGGTGCCCGCTATTGCCGGCAGAGCCTGACATCGGAGTGGCTGATGGTGGCTACTGCTGCCGACAGAGCTTGACATCGGAGTGGCTGATGGTGCCCGCTGCTGCCGGCAGAGCCTGATATCGGAGTGGGTGATGGTGTCCGCTGCTGCTGGCATAGCCCTGACATCGGAGTGGCTGATGGTGGCTACTGCTGCCGACAGAGCGTGACATCGGGGTGGCTGATGGTGCCCGCTGCTGCCGGCAGAGCCCTGACATCGGAGTGGCTGATGGTGCCCGCTGCTGCCGACAGAGCCCTGACATCGGAGTGGCTGATGGTGGCTACTGCTGCCGACAGAGCCTGACATTGGAGTGGCTGATGGTGCCCGCTGCTGCCGGCAGAGCCTGACATCGGAGTGGCTTATGGTGGCTACTGCTGCCGACAGAGCCTGACATCGGAGTGGCTGATGGTGACCGCTGCTGCCGACATAGCCTGACATCGCAGTGGCTGATGGTGCCCACTGCTGCCGACAGAGCCTGACATCGGAGTGGCTGATGGTGGCTACTGCTGCCGACAGAGCCTGACATCGGAGTGGCTGATGGTGCCCGCTGCTGCCGGCAGAGCCTGACATCGGAGTGGCTGATGGTGGCTACTGCTGCTGAAAGAGCCTGACATCGGAGTGGCTGATGGTGCCCGCTGCTGCCGACAGAGCCTGACATCGGAGTGGCTGATGGTGCCCGCTGCTGCCGACAGAGCCTGACATTGGAGTGGCTGATGGTGCCCGCTGCTGCCGACAGAGCCTGACATCGGAGTGGCTGATGGTGCCCGCTGCTGCCGACAGAGCCTGACATCGGAGTGGCTGATGGTGCCCACTTCTGCCGACAGAGCCTGACATTGGAGTGGCTGATTGTGCCCGCTGCTGCCGGCAGAGCCGACATCGGAGTGGCTGATGTGGCTACTGCTGCCGACAGAGCCTTACATCGGAGTGGCTGATGGTGCCCGCTGCTGCCAGCAGAGCCTGACATCGGAGTGGCTGATGTGGCTACTACTGCCGACAGAGCCTGACATCGGAGTGGCTGATGGTGCCCGCTGCTGCCGACAGAGCCTGACATCGGAGTGGCTGATGGTACCCGCTGCTGCCGACAGAGCCTGACATCGGAGTGGCTGATGGTGCCCACTTCTGCCGACAGAGCCTGACATCGGAGTGGCTGATTGTGCCCGCTTCTGCCGGCAGAGCCTGACATCGGAGTGGCTGATGTGGCTACTGCTGCCGACAGAGCCTGACATCGGAGTGGCTGATGGTGGCCGCTGCTGCCAGCAGAGCCTGACATCGGAGTGGCTTATGTGGCTACTACTGCCGACAGAGACTGACATCGGAGTGGCTGATGGTGGCTACTGCTGCCGACAGAGCTTGACATCGGAGTGGCTGATGGTGGCTACTGCTGCCTGCAGAGCCTGACATCGGAGTGGCTAATGGTGCCCGCAGCTGCCGGCAGAGCCTGACATCGGAGTGGCTGATGGTGCCCGCTGCTGCCGACAGAGCCCTGACATCGGAGTGGCTGATGGTGGCTACTGCTGCTGACAGAGCCTGACATCGGAGTGGCTGATGTGGCTACTGCTGACGACAGAGCCTGACCTCGGAGTGGCTGATGTGGCTACTGCTGACGACAGAGCCTGACATCGGAGTGGCTGATGGTGCCTGCTGCTGACGACAGAGCCTGACAGCGGAGTGGCTGATGGTGCTTGCTGCTGCTGGCAGAGCCTGATATCGGAGTGGGTGATGGTGTCCGCTGCTGCTGGCATAGCCCTGACATCGGAGTGGCTGATGGTGGCTACTGCTGCCGACAGAGCGTGACATTGGGGTGGCTGATGGTGGCTACTGCTGCCGACAGAGCCTGACATCGGAGTGGCTGATGGTGCCCACTTCTGCCGACAGAGCCTGACATCGGAGTGGCTGATTGTGCCCGCTGCTGCCAGCAGAGCCTGACATCGGAGTGGCTGATGTGGCTACTACTGCCGACAGAGCCTGACATCGGAGTGGCTGATGGTGCCCGCTGCTGCCGGCAGATTCTGACATCGGAGTGGCTGATGGTGGCTACTGCTGCCGACAGAGCTTGACATCGGAGTGGCTGATGGTGGCTACTGCTGCCTACAGAGCCTGACATCGGAGTGGCTGATGGTGCCCGCTGCTGCCGGCAGAGCCTGACATCGGAGTGGCTGATGGTGCCCACTGCTGCCGACAGAGCACTGACATCGGAGTGGCTGATGGTGGCTACTGCTGCCGACAGAGCTTGACATCGAAGTGGCTGATGGTGGCTACTGCTGCCTGCAGAGCTTGACATCGGAGTGGCTGATGGTGGCTACTGCTGCCTGCAGAGCCTGACATCGGAGTGGCTGATGGTGCCCGCTGCTGCCGGCAGAGCCTGACATCGGAGTGGCTGATGGTGCCCGCTGCTGCCAACAGAGCCCTGACATCGGAGTGGCTGATGGTGCCCGCTGCTGCCGACAGAGCCTGACATCGGAGTGGCTGATGGTGGCTACTGCTGCTGACAGAGCCTGACATCGGAGTGGCTGATGTGGCTACTGCTGCCGGCAGAGCCTGACATTGGAGTGGCTGATGTTGGCTACTGCTGACGACAGAGCCTGACATCGGACTGGCGACATCGGAGTGGCTGATGGTGCCCGCTGCTGCCGACAGAGCCTGACATCGGATTGGCTGATGGTGCCCGCTGCTGCCGGCAGAGCCTGGAATCGGAGTGACTGATGGTGGCTACTGCTGCTGACAGAGCCTGACACCTGAGTGACTGATGGTGCCCGCTGCTGCCGGCAGAGCCCTGACATCGGAGTGGCTGATGGTGCCCGCTGCTGCCGACAGAGCCTGACATCGGAGTGGCTGATGGTGGCTACTGCTGCCGACAGAGCTTGACATCGGAGTGGCTGATGGTGCCCGCTGCTGCCGGCAGAGCCTGACATCGGAGTGGCTGATGGTGGCTACTGCTGCCGACAGAGCTTGACATCGGAGTGGCTGATGGTGGCTACTGCTGCCTGCAGAGCCTGACATTGGAGTGTCCGATGGTGGCCGCTGCTACCGGCAGAGCCCTGACATCGGAGTGGCTGATGGTGCTCGCTGCTGCTGGCAGAGCTTGATATCGGAGTGGGTGATGGTGTCCGCTGCTGCTGGCATAGCCCTGACATCGGAGTGGCTGATGGTGGCTATTGCTGCCGACAGAGCCTGACATTGGAGTGGCTGATGGTGGCTACTGCTGCCGACAGAGCCTGACATTGGAGTGGCTGATGGTGCCCGCTGCTGCCGACAGAGCCCTGACATCGGAGTGGCTGATGGTGGCTACTGCTGCCGACAGAGCCTGACATTGGAGTGGCTGATGGTGCCCGCTGCTGCCGGCAGAGCCTGACATCGGAGTGGCTTATGGTGGCTACTGCTGCCGACAGAGCCTGACACCGGAGTGGCTGATGGTGACCGCTGCTGCCGACATAGCCTGACATCGCAGTGGCTGATGGTGCCCACTGCTGCCGACAGAGCCTGACATCGGAGTGGCTGATGGTGCCCGCTGCTGCCGACAGACCCCTGACATCGGAGTGGCTGATGGTGCCCGATGCTGACGACAGAGCCTGACATCGGAGTGGCTGATGGTGGCTACTGCTGACGACAGAGCCTGACATCGGAGTGGCTGATGTGGCTACTGCTGACGACAGAACCTGACATCGGAGTGGCTTATGTGGCTACTGCTGACGACAGAGCCTGACAGCGGAGTGGCTTATGTGGCTACTGCTGATGACAGAGCCTGACATCGGAGTGGCTGATGTTGGCTACTGCTGCCGGCAGAGCCTGACATCGGAGTGGCTGATGGTGCCCGCTGCTGCCGACAGAGCCTGACATCGGAGTGGCTGATGGTGCCCGCTGCTGCCGACAGAGCCTGATATCGGAGTGGCTGATGGTGCCCGCTGCTGCCGACAGACCCCTGACATCGGAGTGGCTGATGATGCCCGCTGCTGCCAACAGAGCCCTGACATCGGAGTGGCTGATGGTGCCCGCTGCTGCCGACAGAGCCTGACATCGGAGTGGCTGATGTTGGCTACTGCTGCTGACAGAGCCTGACATCGGAGTGGCTGATGTGGCTACTGCTGCCGGCAGAGCCTGACATTGGAGTGGCTGATGTTGGCTACTGCTGACGACAGAGCCTGACATCGGAGTGGCTGATGGTGCCCGCTGCTGCCGACAGAGCCTGACATCGGATTGGCTGATGGTGCCCGCTGCTGCCGGCAGAGCCTGACATCGGAGTGGCTGATGGTGCCCGCTGCTGCCGGCAGAGCCTGGAATCGGAGTGACTGATGGTGGCTACTGCTGCTGACAGAGCCTGACACCTGAGTGACTGATGGTGCCCGCTGCTGCCGGCAGAGCCCTGACATCGGAGTGGCTGATGGTGCCCGCTGCTGCCGACAGAGCCTGACATCGGAGTGGCTGATGGTGGCTACTGCTGCCGGCAGAGCCTGACATCGGAGTGGCTGATGGTGGCTACTGCTGCCGGCAGAGCCTGTAATCGGAGTTGCTGATGGTGCCCGCTGCTGCCGGCAGAGCCTGACATCGGAGTGGCTGATGGTGGCTACTGCTGCCGACAGAGCTTGACATCGGAGTGGCTGATGGTGCCCGCTGCTGCCGGCAGAGCCTGACATCGTAGTGGCTGATGGTGGCTACTGCTGCCGACAGAGCTTGACATCGGAGTGGCTGATGGTGGCTACTGCTGCCTGCAGAGCCTGACATTGGAGTGTCCGATGGTGCCCGCTGCTGCCGGCAGAGCCCTGACATCGGAGTGGCTGATGGTGCTCGCTGCTGCTGGCAGAGCTTGATATCGGAGTGGGTGATGGTGTCCGCTGCTGCTGGCATAGCCCTGACATCAGAGTGGCTGATGGTGGCTATTGCTGCCGACAGAGCGTGACATCGGGGTGGCTGATGGTGCCCGCTGCTGCCGGCAGAGACCTGACATCGGAGTGGCTGATGGTGCCCGCTGCTGCCGGCAGAGCCTGACATCGGAGTGGCTTATGGTGGCTACTGCTGCCGACAGAGCCTGACATCGGAGTGGCTGATGGTGCCCGCTGCTGCCGACAGACCCCTGACATCGGAGTGGCTGATGGTGCCCGATGCTGACGACAGAGCCTGACATCGGAGTGGCTGATGGAGGCTACTGCTGACGACAGAGCCTGACATCGGAGTGGCTGATGTGGCTACTGCTGACGACAGAACCTGACATCGGAGTGGCTTATGTGGCTACTGCTGACGACAGAGCCTGACAGCGGAGTGGCTTATGTGGCTACTGCTGATGACAGAGCCTGACATCGGAGTGGCTGATGTTGGCTACTGCTGCCGGCAGAGCCTGACATCGGAGTGGCTGATGGTGCCCGCTGCTGCCGACAGAGCCTGACATCGGAGTGGCTGATGGTGCCCGCTGCTGCCGACAGAGCCTGATATCGGAGTGGCTGATGGTGGCTACTGCTGCTGACAGAGCCTGACATCGGAGTGGCTTATGTGGCTACTGCTGATGACAGAGCCTGACATCGGAGTGGCTGATGTTGGCTACTGCTGCCGGCAGAGCCTGACATCGGAGTGGCTGATGGTGCCCGCTGCTGCCGACAGAGCCTGACATCGGAGTGGCTGATGGTGCCCGCTGCTGCCGACAGAGCCTGATATCGGAGTGGCTGATGGTGCCCGCTGCTGCCGACAGACCCCTGACATCGGAGTGGCTGATGGTGCCCGCTGCTGCCAACAGAGCCCTGACATCGGAGTGGCTGATGGTGCCCGCTGCTGCCGACAGAGCCTGACATCGGAGTGGCTGATGGTGGCTACTGCTGCTGACAGAGCCTGACATCGGAGTGGCTGATGTGGCTACTGCTGCCGGCAGAGCCTGACATTGGAGTGGCTGATGTTGGCTACTGCTGACGACAGAGCCTGACATCGGACTGGCGACATCGGAGTGGCTGATGGTGCCCGCTGCTGCCGACAGAGCCTGACATCGGATTGGCTGATGGTGCCCGCTGCTGCCGGCAGAGCCTGACATCGGAGTGGCTGATGGTGCCCGCTGCTGCCGGCAGAGCCTGGAATCGGAGTGACTAATGGTGGCTACTGCTGCTGACAGAGCCTGACACCTGAGTGACTGATGGTGCCCGCTGCTGCCGGCAGAGCCCTGACATCGGAGTTGCTGATGGTGCCCGCTGCTGCCGGCAGAGCCTGACATCGGAGTGGCTGATGGTGGCTACTGCTGCCGACAGAGCTTGACATCGGAGTGGCTGATGGTGCCCGCTGCTGCCGGCAGAGCCTGACATCGTAGTGGCTGATGGTGGCTACTGCTGCCGACAGAGCTTGACATCGGAGTGGCTGATGGTGGCTACTGCTGCCTGCAGAGCCTGACATTGGAGTGTCCGATGGTGCCCGCTGCTGCCGGCAGAGCCCTGACATCGGAGTGGCTGATGGTGCTCGCTGCTGCTGGCAGAGCTTGATATCGGAGTGGGTGATGGTGTCCGCTGCTGCTGGCATAGCCCTGACATCAGAGTGGCTGATGGTGGCTATTGCTGCCGACAGAGCGTGACATCGGGGTGGCTGATGGTGCCCGCTGCTGCCGGCAGAGCCCTGACATCGGAGTGGCTGATGGTGCCCGCTGCTGCCGGCAGAGCCTGACATCGGAGTGGCTGATGGTGGCTACTGCTGCCGACAGAGCTTGACATCGGAGTGGCTGATGGTGCCCGCTGCTGCCGACAGAGCCTGACATCGGAGTGGCTGATTGTGCCCGCTTCTGCCGGCAGAGCCTGACATCGGAGTGGCTGATGTGGCTACTGCTGCCGACAGAGCCTGACATCGGAGTGGCTGATGGTGGCCGCTGCTGCCAGCAGAGCCTGACATCGGAGTGGCTTATGTGGCTACTACTGCCGACAGAGACTGACATCGGAGTGGCTGATGGTGGCTACTGCTGCCGACAGAGCTTGACATCGGAGTGGCTGATGGTGGCTACTGCTGCCTGCAGAGCCTGACATCGGAGTGGCTAATGGTGCCCGCAGCTGCCGGCAGAGCCTGACATCGGAGTGGCTGATGGTGCCCGCTGCTGCCGACAGAGCCCTGACATCGGAGTGGCTGATGGTGGCTACTGCTGCTGACAGAGCCTGACATCGGAGTGGCTGATGTGGCTACTGCTGACGACAGAGCCTGACCTCGGAGTGGCTGATGTGGCTACTGCTGACGACAGAGCCTGACATCGGAGTGGCTGATGGTGCCTGCTGCTGACGACAGAGCCTGACAGCGGAGTGGCTGATGGTGCTTGCTGCTGCTGGCAGAGCCTGATATCGGAGTGGGTGATGGTGTCCGCTGCTGCTGGCATAGCCCTGACATCGGAGTGGCTGATGGTGGCTACTGCTGCCGACAGAGCGTGACATTGGGGTGGCTGATGGTGGCTACTGCTGCCGACAGAGCCTGACATCGGAGTGGCTGATGGTGCCCACTTCTGCCGACAGAGCCTGACATCGGAGTGGCTGATTGTGCCCGCTGCTGCCAGCAGAGCCTGACATCGGAGTGGCTGATGTGGCTACTACTGCCGACAGAGCCTGACATCGGAGTGGCTGATGGTGCCCGCTGCTGCCGGCAGATTCTGACATCGGAGTGGCTGATGGTGGCTACTGCTGCCGACAGAGCTTGACATCGGAGTGGCTGATGGTGGCTACTGCTGCCTACAGAGCCTGACATCGGAGTGGCTGATGGTGCCCGCTGCTGCCGGCAGAGCCTGACATCGGAGTGGCTGATGGTGCCCACTGCTGCCGACAGAGCACTGACATCGGAGTGGCTGATGGTGGCTACTGCTGCCGACAGAGCTTGACATCGAAGTGGCTGATGGTGGCTACTGCTGCCTGCAGAGCTTGACATCGGAGTGGCTGATGGTGGCTACTGCTGCCTGCAGAGCCTGACATCGGAGTGGCTGATGGTGCCCGCTGCTGCCGGCAGAGCCTGACATCGGAGTGGCTGATGGTGCCCGCTGCTGCCAACAGAGCCCTGACATCGGAGTGGCTGATGGTGCCCGCTGCTGCCGACAGAGCCTGACATCGGAGTGGCTGATGGTGGCTACTGCTGCTGACAGAGCCTGACATCGGAGTGGCTGATGTGGCTACTGCTGCCGGCAGAGCCTGACATTGGAGTGGCTGATGTTGGCTACTGCTGACGACAGAGCCTGACATCGGACTGGCGACATCGGAGTGGCTGATGGTGCCCGCTGCTGCCGACAGAGCCTGACATCGGATTGGCTGATGGTGCCCGCTGCTGCCGGCAGAGCCTGGAATCGGAGTGACTGATGGTGGCTACTGCTACTGACAGAGCCTGACACCTGAGTGACTGATGGTGCCCGCTGCTGCCGGCAGAGCCCTGACATCGGAGTGGCTGATGGTGCCCGCTGCTGCCGACAGAGCCTGACATCGGAGTGGCTGATGGTGGCTACTGCTGCCGACAGAGCTTGACATCGGAGTGGCTGATGGTGCCCGCTGCTGCCGGCAGAGCCTGACATCGGAGTGGCTGATGGTGGCTACTGCTGCCGACAGAGCTTGACATCGGAGTGGCTGATGGTGGCTACTGCTGCCTGCAGAGCCTGACATTGGAGTGTCCGATGGTGGCCGCTGCTACCGGCAGAGCCCTGACATCGGAGTGGCTGATGGTGCTCGCTGCTGCTGGCAGAGCTTGATATCGGAGTGGGTGATGGTGTCCGCTGCTGCTGGCATAGCCCTGACATCGGAGTGGCTGATGGTGGCTATTGCTGCCGACAGAGCCTGACATTGGAGTGGCTGATGGTGGCTACTGCTGCCGACAGAGCCTGACATTGGAGTGGCTGATGGTGCCCGCTGCTGCCGACAGAGCCCTGACATCGGAGTGGCTGATGGTGGCTACTGCTGCCGACAGAGCCTGACATTGGAGTGGCTGATGGTGCCCGCTGCTGCCGGCAGAGCCTGACATCGGAGTGGCTTATGGTGGCTACTGCTGCCGACAGAGCCTGACACCGGAGTGGCTGATGGTGACCGCTGCTGCCGACATAGCCTGACATCGCAGTGGCTGATGGTGCCCACTGCTGCCGACAGAGCCTGACATCGGAGTGGCTGATGGTGCCCGCTGCTGCCGACAGACCCCTGACATCGGAGTGGCTGATGGTGCCCGATGCTGACGACAGAGCCTGACATCGGAGTGGCTGATGGTGGCTACTGCTGACGACAGAGCCTGACATCGGAGTGGCTGATGTGGCTACTGCTGACGACAGAACCTGACATCGGAGTGGCTTATGTGGCTACTGCTGACGACAGAGCCTGACAGCGGAGTGGCTTATGTGGCTACTGCTGATGACAGAGCCTGACATCGGAGTGGCTGATGTTGGCTACTGCTGCCGGCAGAGCCTGACATCGGAGTGGCTGATGGTGCCCGCTGCTGCCGACAGAGCCTGACATCGGAGTGGCTGATGGTGCCCGCTGCTGCCGACAGAGCCTGATATCGGAGTGGCTGATGGTGCCCGCTGCTGCCGACAGACCCCTGACATCGGAGTGGCTGATGATGCCCGCTGCTGCCAACAGAGCCCTGACATCGGAGTGGCTGATGGTGCCCGCTGCTGCCGACAGAGCCTGACATCGGAGTGGCTGATGTTGGCTACTGCTGCTGACAGAGCCTGACATCGGAGTGGCTGATGTGGCTACTGCTGCCGGCAGAGCCTGACATTGGAGTGGCTGATGTTGGCTACTGCTGACGACAGAGCCTGACATCGGAGTGGCTGATGGTGCCCGCTGCTGCCGACAGAGCCTGACATCGGATTGGCTGATGGTGCCCGCTGCTGCCGGCAGAGCCTGACATCGGAGTGGCTGATGGTGCCCGCTGCTGCCGGCAGAGCCTGGAATCGGAGTGACTGATGGTGGCTACTGCTGCTGACAGAGCCTGACACCTGAGTGACTGATGGTGCCCGCTGCTGCCGGCAGAGCCCTGACATCGGAGTGGCTGATGGTGCCCGCTGCTGCCGACAGAGCCTGACATCGGAGTGGCTGATGGTGGCTACTGCTGCCGGCAGAGCCTGACATCGGAGTGGCTGATGGTGGCTACTGCTGCCGGCAGAGCCTGTAATCGGAGTTGCTGATGGTGCCCGCTGCTGCCGGCAGAGCCTGACATCGGAGTGGCTGATGGTGGCTACTGCTGCCGACAGAGCTTGACATCGGAGTGGCTGATGGTGCCCGCTGCTGCCGGCAGAGCCTGACATCGTAGTGGCTGATGGTGGCTACTGCTGCCGACAGAGCTTGACATCGGAGTGGCTGATGGTGGCTACTGCTGCCTGCAGAGCCTGACATTGGAGTGTCCGATGGTGCCCGCTGCTGCCGGCAGAGCCCTGACATCGGAGTGGCTGATGGTGCTCGCTGCTGCTGGCAGAGCTTGATATCGGAGTGGGTGATGGTGTCCGCTGCTGCTGGCATAGCCCTGACATCAGAGTGGCTGATGGTGGCTATTGCTGCCGACAGAGCGTGACATCGGGGTGGCTGATGGTGCCCGCTGCTGCCGGCAGAGCCCTGACATCGGAGTGGCTGATGGTGCCCGCTGCTGCCGGCAGAGCCTGACATCGGAGTGGCTTATGGTGGCTACTGCTGCCGACAGAGCCTGACATCGGAGTGGCTGATGGTGCCCGCTGCTGCCGACAGACCCCTGACATCGGAGTGGCTGATGGTGCCCGATGCTGACGACAGAGCCTGACATCGGAGTGGCTGATGGAGGCTACTGCTGACGACAGAGCCTGACATCGGAGTGGCTGATGTGGCTACTGCTGACGACAGAACCTGACATCGGAGTGGCTTATGTGGCTACTGCTGACGACAGAGCCTGACAGCGGAGTGGCTTATGTGGCTACTGCTGATGACAGAGCCTGACATCGGAGTGGCTGATGTTGGCTACTGCTGCCGGCAGAGCCTGACATCGGAGTGGCTGATGGTGCCCGCTGCTGCCGACAGAGCCTGACATCGGAGTGGCTGATGGTGCCCGCTGCTGCCGACAGAGCCTGATATCGGAGTGGCTGATGGTGGCTACTGCTGCTGACAGAGCCTGACATCGGAGTGGCTTATGTGGCTACTGCTGATGACAGAGCCTGACATCGGAGTGGCTGATGTTGGCTACTGCTGCCGGCAGAGCCTGACATCGGAGTGGCTGATGGTGCCCGCTGCTGCCGACAGAGCCTGACATCGGAGTGGCTGATGGTGCCCGCTGCTGCCGACAGAGCCTGATATCGGAGTGGCTGATGGTGCCCGCTGCTGCCGACAGACCCCTGACATCGGAGTGGCTGATGGTGCCCGCTGCTGCCAACAGAGCCCTGACATCGGAGTGGCTGATGGTGCCCGCTGCTGCCGACAGAGCCTGACATCGGAGTGGCTGATGGTGGCTACTGCTGCTGACAGAGCCTGACATCGGAGTGGCTGATGTGGCTACTGCTGCCGGCAGAGCCTGACATTGGAGTGGCTGATGTTGGCTACTGCTGACGACAGAGCCTGACATCGGACTGGCGACATCGGAGTGGCTGATGGTGCCCGCTGCTGCCGACAGAGCCTGACATCGGATTGGCTGATGGTGCCCGCTGCTGCCGGCAGAGCCTGACATCGGAGTGGCTGATGGTGCCCGCTGCTGCCGGCAGAGCCTGGAATCGGAGTGACTAATGGTGGCTACTGCTGCTGACAGAGCCTGACACCTGAGTGACTGATGGTGCCCGCTGCTGCCGGCAGAGCCCTGACATCGGAGTTGCTGATGGTGCCCGCTGCTGCCGGCAGAGCCTGACATCGGAGTGGCTGATGGTGGCTACTGCTGCCGACAGAGCTTGACATCGGAGTGGCTGATGGTGCCCGCTGCTGCCGGCAGAGCCTGACATCGTAGTGGCTGATGGTGGCTACTGCTGCCGACAGAGCTTGACATCGGAGTGGCTGATGGTGGCTACTGCTGCCTGCAGAGCCTGACATTGGAGTGTCCGATGGTGCCCGCTGCTGCCGGCAGAGCCCTGACATCGGAGTGGCTGATGGTGCTCGCTGCTGCTGGCAGAGCTTGATATCGGAGTGGGTGATGGTGTCCGCTGCTGCTGGCATAGCCCTGACATCAGAGTGGCTGATGGTGGCTATTGCTGCCGACAGAGCGTGACATCGGGGTGGCTGATGGTGCCCGCTGCTGCCGGCAGAGCCCTGACATCGGAGTGGCTGATGGTGCCCGCTGCTGCCGGCAGAGCCTGACATCGGAGTGGCTTATGGTGGCTACTGCTGCCGACAGAGCCTGACATCGGAGTGGCTGATGGTGCCCGCTGCTGCCGACAGACCCCTGACATCGGAGTGGCTGATGGTGCCCGATGCTGACGACAGAGCCTGACATCAGAGTGGCTGATGGTGGCTATTGCTGCCGACAGAGTGTGACATCGGAGTGGCTGATGTGGCTACTGCTGACGACAGAACCTGACATCGGAGTGGCTTATGTGGCTACTGCTGACGACAGAGCCTGACAGCGGAGTGGCTTATGTGGCTACTGCTGATGACAGAGCCTGACATCGGAGTGGCTGATGTTGGCTACTGCTGCCGGCAGAGCCTGACATCGGAGTGGCTGATGGTGCCCGCTGCTGCCGACAGAGCCTGACATCGGAGTGGATGATGGTGCCCGCTGCTGCCGACAGAGCCTGATATCGGAGTGGCTGATGGTGGCTACTGCTGCTGACAGAGCCTGATATCGGAGTGGCTTATGTGGCTACTGCTGATGACAGAGCCTGACATCGGAGTGGCTGATGTTGGCTACTGCTGCCGGCAGAGCCTGACATCGGAGTGGCTGATGGTGCCCGCTGCTGCCGACAGAGCCTGACATCGGAGTGGCTGATGGTGCCCGCTGCTGCCGACAGAGCCTGATATCGGAGTGGCTGATGGTGCCCGCTGCTGCCGACAGACCCCTGACATCGGAGTGGCTGATGGTGCCCGCTGCTGCCAACAGAGCCCTGACATCGGAGTGGCTGATGTTGCCCGCTGCTGCCGACAGAGCCTGACATCGGAGTGGCTGATGGTGGCTACTGCTGCTGACAGAGCCTGACATCGGAGTGGCTGATGTGGCTACTGCTGCCGGCAGAGCCTGACATTGGAGTGGCTGATGTTGGCTACTGCTGACGACAGAGCCTGACATCGGACTGGCGACATCGGAGTGGCTGATGGTGCCCGCTGCTGCCGACAGAGCCTGACATCGGATTGGCTGATGGTGCCCGCTGCTGCCGGCAGAGCCTGACATCGGAGTGGCTGATGGTGCCCGCTGCTGCCGGCAGAGCCTGGAATCGGAGTGACTAATGGTGGCTACTGCTGCTGACAGAGCCTGACACCTGAGTGACTGATGTTGCCCGCTGCTGCCGGCAGAGCCCTGACATCGGAGTTGCTGATGGTGCCCGCTGCTGCCGGCAGAGCCTGACATCGGAGTGGCTGATGGTGGCTACTGCTGCCGACAGAGCTTGACATCGGAGTGGCTGATGGTGCCCGCTGCTGCCGGCAGAGCCTGACATCGTAGTGGCTGATGGTGGCTACTGCTGCCGACAGAGCTTGACATCGGAGTGGCTGATGGTGGCTACTGCTGCCTGCAGAGCCTGACATTGGAGTGTCCGATGGTGCCCGCTGCTGCCGGCAGAGCCCTGACATCGGAGTGGCTGATGGTGCTCGCTGCTGCTGGCAGAGCTTGATATCGGAGTGGGTGATGGTGTCCGCTGCTGCTGGCATAGCCCTGACATCAGAGTGGCTGATGGTGGCTATTGCTGCCGACAGAGTGTGACATCGGGGTGGCTGATGGTGCCCGCTGCTGCCGGCAGAGCCCTGACATCGGAGTGGCTGATGGTGCCCGCTGCTGCCGGCAGAGCCTGACATCGGAGTGGCTTATGGTGGCTACTGCTGCCGACAGAGCCTGACATCGGAGTGGCTGATGTTGCCCGCTGCTGCCGACAGACCCCTGACATCGGAGTGGCTGATGGTGCCCGATGCTGACGACAGAGCCTGACATCGGAGTGGCTGATGGTGGCTACTGCTGACGACAGAGCCTGACATCGGAGTGGCTGATGTGGCTACTGCTGACGACAGAACCTGACATCGGAGTGGCTTATGTGGCTACTGCTGACGACAGATCCTGACAGCGGAGTGGCTTATGTGGCTACTGCTGATGACAGAGCCTGACATCGGAGTGGCTGATGTTGGCTACTGCTGCCGGCAGAGCCTGACATCGGAGTGGCTGATGGTGCGCGCTGCTGCCGACAGAGCCTGACATCGGAGTGGCTGATGGTGCCCGCTGCTGCCGACAGAGCCTGATATCGGAGTGGCTGATGGTGGCTACTGCTGCTGACAGAGCCTGACATCGGAGTGGCTGATGTGGCTACTGCTGCCGGCAGAGCCTGACATTGGAGTGGCTGATGTTGGCTACTGCTGCCGGCAGAGCCTGACATCGGAGTGGCTGATGTTGCTACTGCTGACGACAGAGCCTGACATCGGAGTGGCTTATGTGGCTACTGCTGACGACAGAGCCTGACATCGGAGTGGCTGATGTGGCTACTGCTGACGACAGAGCCTGACACCGGAGTGGCTTATGTGGCTACTGCTGACGACAGAGCCTGACATCGGAGTGGCTGATGTTGGCTACTGCTGCCGGCAGAGCCTGACATCGGAGTGGCTGATGTGGCTACTGCTGACGACAGAGCCTGACATCGGAGTGGCTGATTGTGCCCGCTGCTGCCGACAGAGCCTGACATCGGAGTGGCTGATGGTGCCCGCTGCTGCCCGCAGATTCTGACATCGGAGTGGCTGATGGTGGCTACTGCTGCCAACAGAGCTTGACATCGGAGTGGCTGATGGTGGCTACTGCTGCCTGCAGAGCCTGACATCGGAGTGGCTGATGGTGCCCGCTGCTGCCGGCAGAGCCTGACATCGGAGTGGCTGATGGTGCCCGCTGCTGCCGACAGAGCACTGACATCGGAGTGGCTGATGGAGCCCGCTGCTGCCGACAGAGCCTGACATCGGAGTGGCTGATGGTGCCCGCAGCTGCCCGCAGATTCTGACATCGGAGTGGCTGATGGTGGCTACTGCTGCCAACAGAGCTTGACATCGGAGTTTCTGATGGTGGCTACTGCTGCCTGCAGAGCCTGACATCGGAGTGGCTGATGGTGCCCGCAGCTGCCGGCAGAGCCTGACATCGGAGTGGCTGATGGTGCCCGCTGCTGCCGACAGAGCCCTGACATCGGAGTGGCTGATGGTGCCCGCTGCTGCCGACAGAGCCTGACATCGGATTGGCTGATGGTGGCTACTGCTGCTGACAGAGCCTGACATCGGAGTGGCTGATGTGGCTACTGCTGCCGGCAGAGCCTGACATTGGAGTGGCTTATGTTGGCTACTGCTGCCGACAGAGCCTGACATCGGATTGGCTGATGGTGCCCGCTGCTGCCGACAGAGCCTGACATCGGAGTGGCTGATGGTGCCCGCTGCTGCCGGCAGATTCTGACATCGGAGTGGCTGATGGTGGCCACTGCTGCCGACAGAGCTTGACATCGGAGTGGCTGATGGTGGCTACTGCTGACGACAGAGCCTGACATCAGAGTGGCTGATGGTGCCCGCTGCTGCGGGCAGAGCCTGACATCGGAGTGGCTGATGTGGCTACTGCTGACGACAGAGCCTGACATCAGAGTGGCTGATGGTGGCTACTGCTGCCTGCAGAGCCTGACATCGGAGTGGCTGATGGTGGCTACTGCTGCCTGCAGAGCCTAACATCGGAGTGGCTGATGGTGCCCGCTGCTGCCGGCAGATTCTGACATCGGAGTGGCTGATGGTGGCCACTGCTGCCGACAGAGCTTGACATCGGAGTGGCTGATGGTGGCTACTGCTGCCTGCAGAGCCTAACATCGGAGTGGCTGATGGTGCCCGCTGCTGCCGGCAGAGCCTGACATCGGAGTGGCTGATGGTGGCTACTGCTGCCGACAGAGCTTGACATCGGAGTGGCTGATGGTGGCTACTGCTGCCTGCAGAGCCTGACATCGGAGTGGCTGATGGTGGCTACTGCTGCCTGCAGAGCCTAACATCGGAGTGGCTGATGGTGCCCGCTGCTGCCGGCAGAGCCTGACATCGGAGTGGCTGATGGTGGCTACTGCTGCCGACAGAGCTTGACATCGGAGTGGCTGATGGTGGCTACTGCTGCCTGCAGAGCCTGACATCGGAGTGGCTGATGGTGGCTAGTGCTGCCTGCAGAGCCTGACATCGGAGTGGCTGATGGTGCCTGCTGCTGCCGGCAGAGCCTGACATCGGAGTGGCTGATGGTGCCCGCTGCTGCCGACAGACCCCTGACATCGGAGTGGCTGATGGTGCCCGACGCTGACGACAGAGCCTGACATCGGAGTGGCTTATGTGGCTACTGCTGACGACAGAGCCTGACATCGGAGTGGCTGATGTTGGCTACTGCTGCCGGCAGAGCCTGACATCGGAGTGGCTTATGTGGCTACTGCTGACAACAGAGCCTGACATCAGAGTGGCTGATGGTGCCCGACGCTGACGACAGAGCCTTACATCGGAGTGGCTTATGTGGCTACTGCTGATGACAGAGCCTGACATCGGAGTGGCTGATGTTGGCTACTGCTGCCGGCAGAGCCTGACATCGGAGTGGCTGATTTGGCTACTGCTGACGACAGAGCCTGACATCAGAGTGGCTGATGGTGCCCGCTGCTGCCGACAGAGCCTGACATCGGAGTGGCTGATGGTTCCCGCTGCTGCCGACAGAGCCTGACATCGGAGTGGCTGATGGTGGCTACTGCTGCTGACAGAGCCTGACATCGGAGTGGCTGATGTGGCTACTGCTGCCGGCAGAGCCTGACATTGGAGTGGCTGATGTTGGCTACTGCTGCCGGCAGAGCCTGACATCGGAGTGGCTGATGTGGCTACTGCTGACGACAGAGCCTGACATCGGAGTGGCTTATGTGGCTACTGCTGACGACAGAGCCTGACATCGGAGTGGCTGATGTGGCTACTGCTGACGACAGAGCCTGACATCGGAGTGGCTTATGTGGCTACTGCTGACGACAGAGCCTGACATCGGAGTGGCTGATGTTGGCTACTGCTGCCGGCAGAGCCTGAAATCGGAGTGGCTGATGTGGCTACTGCTGACGACAGAGCCTGACATCGGAGTGGCTGATGGTGGCTACGCCTGCCGACAGAGCTTGACATCGGAGTGGCTGATGGTGGCTACTGCTGCCTGCAGAGCCTGACATCGGAGTGGCTGATGGTGGCTACTGCTGCCTGCAGAGCCTGACATCGGAGTGGTTGATGGTGCCCGCTGCTGCCGACAGAGCACTGACATCGGAGTGGCTGATGGTGCCCGCTGCTGCCGGCAGAGCCTGACATCGGAGTGGTTGATGGTGCCCGCTGCTGACGACAGAGCACTGACATCGGAGTGGCTGATGGTGGCTACTGCTGCCGACAGAGCTTGACATCGGAGTGGCTGATGGTGGCTACTGCTGCCTGCAGAGCTTGACATCGGAGTGGCTGATGGTGGCTACTGCTGCCTGCAGAGCCTGACATCGGAGTGGCTGATGGTGCCCGCAGCTGCCGGCAGAGCCTGACATCGGAGTGGCTGATGGTGCCCGCTGCTGCCGACAGAGCCCTGACTTCGGAGTGGCTGATGGTGCCCGCTGCTGCTGACAGAGCCTGACATCGGAGTGGCTGATGTGGCTACTGCTGCCGGCAGAGCCTGACATTGGAGTGGCTGATGTTGGCTACTGCTGCCGGCAGAGCCTGACATCGGAGTTTCTGATGTGGCTACTGCTGACGACAGAGCCTGACATCGGAGTGGCTTATGTGGCTACTGCTGACGACAGAGCCTGACATCGGAGTGGCTGATGTGGCTACTGCTGACGACAGAGCCTGACATCGGAGTGGCTTATGTGGCTACTGCTGACGACAGAGCCTGACATCGGAGTGGCTGATGTTGGCTACTGCTGCCGGCAGAGCCTGACATCGGAGTGGCTGATTGTGCCCGCTGCTGCCGACAGAGCCTGACATCGGAGTGGCTGATGGTGCCCGCTGCTGCCGGCAGATTCTGACATCGGAGTGGCTGATGGTGGCTACTGCTGCCTGCAGAGCCTGACATCGGAGTGGCTGATGGTGCCCGCTGCTGCCGGCAGAGCCTGACATCGGAGTGGTTGATGGTGCCCGCTGCAAGCGACAGAGCACTGACATCGGAGTGGCTGATTGTGGCTACTGCTGCCGACAGAGCTTGACATCGGAGTGGCTGATGGTGGCTACTGCTGCCTGCAGAGCTTGACATCGGAGTGGCTGATGGTGGCTACTGCTGCCTGCAGAGCCTGACATCGGAGTGGCTGATGGTGCCCGCAGCTGCCGGCAGAGCCTGACATCGGAGTGGCTGATGGTGCCCGCTGCTGCCGACAGAGCCCTGACATCGGAGTGGCTGATGGTGCCCGCTGCTGCCGACAGAGCCTGACATCGGAGTGGCTGATGGTGGCTACTGCTGCTGACAGAGCCTGACATCGGAGTGGCTGATGTGGCTACTGCTGCCGGCAGAGCCTGACATTGGAGTGGCTGATGTTGGCTACTGCTGCCGACAGAGCCTGACATCGGATTGGCTGATGGTGCCCGCTGCTGCCGGCAGAGCCTGACATCGGAGTGGCGACATCGGAGTGGCTGATGGTGCCCGCTGATGCCGACAGAGCTTGACATCGGATTGGCTGATGTCGCCCGCTGCTGCCGGCAGAGCCTGACATCGGAGTGGCTGATGGTGCCCGCTGCTGCCGACAGCCTGACATCGGAGTGGCTGATGGTGCCCACTTCTGCCGACAGAGCCTGACATTGGAGTGGCTGATTGTGCCGGCTGCTGCCGGCAGAGCCTGACATCGGAGTGGCTGATGTGGCTACTGCTGCCGACAGAGCCTGACATCGGAGTGGCTGATGGTGCCCGCTGCTGCCAGCAGAGCCTGACATCGGGTTGGCTGATGTGGCTACTACTGCCGACAGAGCCTGACATCGGAGTGGCTGATGGTGCCCGCTGCTGCCGACAGAGCCTGACATCGGAGTGGCTGATGGTGCCCGCTGCTGCCGGCAGAGCCTGACAACAGAGTGGCTGATGGTGCCCGCTGCTGCCGACAGAGCCCTGACATCGGAGTGGCTGATGGTGCCCGCTGCTGCTGACAGAGCCTGACATCGGAGTGGCTGATGTGGCTACTGCTGCCGGCAGAGCCTGACATTGGAGTGGCTGATGTTGGCTACTGCTGCCGACAGAGCCTGACATCGGATTGGCTGATGGTGCCCGCTGCTGCCGGCAGAGCCTGACGTCGGAGTGGCGACATCGTAGTGGCTGATGGTGCCCGCTGCTGCCGACAGAGCCTGACATCGGATTGGCTGATGGTGCCCGCTGCTGCCGGCAGAGCCTGACATCGGAGTGGCGACATCGTAGTGGCTGATGGTGCCCGCTGCTGCCGACAGAGCCTGACATCAGAGTGGCTGATGGTGCCCGCTGCTGCCGACAGAGCCTAACATCGGAGTGGCTGATGGTGCCCACTTCTGCCGACAGAGCCTGACATTGGAGTGGCTGATTGTGTCCGCTGCTGCCGGCAGAGCCTGACATCGGAGTGGCTGATGTGGCTACTGCTGCCGACAGAGCCTGACATCGGAGTGGCTGATGGTGCCCGCTGCTGCCAGCAGAGCCTGACATCGGAGTGGCTGATGTAGCTACTACTGCCGACAGAGCCTGACATCGGAGTGGCTGATGGTGCCCACTGCTGCCGACAGAGCCTGACATCGGAGTGGCTGATGGTTCCCGCTGCTGCCGACAGAGCCTGACATCGGAGTGGCTGATGGTGCCCACTTCTGCCGACAGAGCCTGACATCGGAGTGGCTGATTGTGCCCGCTGCTGCCAGCAGAGCCTGACATCGGAGTGGCTGATGGTGCCCGCTGCTGCCGATAGAGCACTGACATCGGAGTGGCTGATGGTGGCTACTGCTGCCTGCAGAGCTTGACATCGGAGTGGCTGATGGTGGCTACTGCTGCCTGCAGAGCCTGACATCGGAGTGGCTGATGGTGCCCGCTGCTGCCGGCAGAGCCTGACATCGGAGTGGCTGATGGTGCCCGCTGCTGCCGACAGAGCCATGACATCGGAGTGGCTGATGGTGCCCGCTGCTGCCGACAGAGCCTGACATCGGAGTGGCTGATGGTGGCTACTGCTGCTGACAGATCCTGACATCGGAGTGGCTGATGTGGCTACTGCTGCCGGCAGAGCCTGACATTGGAGTGGCTGATGTTGGCTACTGCTGACGACAGAGCCTGACATCGGAGTGGCGACATCGGAGTGGCTGATGGTGCCCGCTGCTGCCGACAGAGCCTGACATCGGATTGGCTGATGGTGCCCGCTGCTGCCGGCAGAGCCTGACATCGGAGTGGCTGATGGTGCCCGCTGCTGCCGGCAGAGTCTGAAATCGGAGTGACTGATGGTGGCTACTGCTGCTGACAGAGCCTGACACCTGAGTGACTGATGGTGCCCGCTGCTGCCGGCAGAGCCCTGACATCGGAGTGGCTGATGGTGCCCGCTGCTGCCGACAGAGCCTGACATCGGACTGGCTGATGGTGCCCGCTGCTGCCGACAGAGCCTGACATCGGAGTGGCTGATGGTGCCCACTTCTGCCGACAGAGCCTGACATTGGAGTGGCTGATTGTGCCCGCTGCTGCGGGCAGAGCCTGACATCGGAGTGGCTGATGTGGCTACTGCTGCCGACAGAGCCTTACATCGGAGTGGCTGATGGTGCCCGCTGCTGCCAGCAGAGCCTGACATCGGAGTGGCTGATGTGGCTACTACTGCCGACAGAGCCTGACATCGGAGTGGCTGATGGTGCCCGCTGCTGCCGACAGAGCCTGACATCGGAGTGGCTGATGGTACCCGCTGCTGCCGACAGAGCCTGACATCGGAGTGGCTGATGGTGCCCACTTCTGCCGACAGAGCCTGACATCGGAGTGGCTGATTGTGCCCGCTTCTGCCGGCAGAGCCTGACATCGGAGTGGCTGATGTGGCTACTGCTGCCGACAGAGCCTGACATCGGAGTGGCTGATGGTGGCCGCTGCTGCCAGCAGAGCCTGACATCGGAGTGGCTGATGTGGCTACTACTGCCGACAGAGCCTGACATCGGAGTGGCTGATGGTGGCTACTGCTGCCGACAGAGCTTGACATCGGAGTGGCTGATGGTGGCTACTGCTGCATGCAGAGCCTGACATCGGAGTGGCTGATGGTGCCCGCAGCTGCCGGCAGAGCCTGACATCGGAGTGGCTGATGGTGCCCGCTGCTGCCGACAGAGCCCTGACATCGGAGTGGCTGATGGTGGCTACTGCTGCTGACAGAGCCTGACATCGGAGTGGCTGATGTGGCTACTGCTGACGACAGAGCCTGACATCGGAGTGGCTTATGTGGCTACTGCTGACGACTGACCCTGACACCTGAGTGACTGATGGTGGCTACTGCTGCTGACATAGCCTGACATCGGAGTGGCTGATGTGGCTACTGCTGACGACAGAGCCTGACCTCGGAGTGGCTGATGTGGCTACTGCTGACGACAGAGCCTGACATCGGAGTGGCTGATGGTGCCCGCTGCTGCCGGCAGAGCCCTGACATCGGAGTGGCTGATGGTGCCCGCTGCTGCCGACAGAGCCTGACATCAGAGTGGCTGATGGTGGCTACTGCTGCCGGAAGAGCCTGACATCGGAGTGGCTGATGGTGGCTACTGCTGCCGGCAGAGCCTGACATCGGAGTTGGTGATGGTGCCCGCTGCTGCCGGCAGAGCCTGACATCGGAGTGGCTGATGGTGGCTACTGCTGCCGACAGAGCTTGACATCGGAGTGGCTGATGGTGCCCGCTGCTGCCGGCAGAGCCTGACATCGGAGTGGCTGATGGTGGCTACTGCTGCCGACAGAGCTTGACATCGGAGTGGCTGATGGTGGCTACTGCTGCCTGCAGAGCCTGACATTGGAGTGTCCGATGGTGCCCGCTGCTGCCGGCAGAGCCTGACATCGGAGTGGCTGATGGTGCCCGCTGCTGCCGGCAGAGCCTGACGTCGGAGTGGCGACATCGTAGTGGCTGATGGTGCCCGCTGCTGCCGACAGAGCCTGACATCGGATTGGCTGATGGTGCCCGCTGCTGCCGGCAGAGCCTGACATCGGAGTGGCGACATCGTAGTGGCTGATGGTGCCCGCTGCTGCCGACAGAGCCTGACATCGGAGTGGCTGATGGTGCCCGCTGCTGCCGACAGAGCCTAACATCGGAGTGGCTGATGGTGCCCACATCTGCCGACAGAGCCTGACATTGGAGTGGCTGATTGTGTCCGCTGCTGCCGGCAGAGCCTGACATCGGAGTGGCTGATGTGGCTACTGCTGCCGACAGAGCCTGACATCGGAGTGGCTGATGGTGCCCGCTGCTGCCAGCAGAGCCTGACATCGGAGTGGCTGATGTAGCTACTACTGCCGACAGAGCCTGACATCGGAGTGGCTGATGGTGCCCGCTGCTGCCGACAGAGCCTGACATCGGAGTGGCTGATGGTTCCCGCTGCTGCCGACAGAGCCTGACATCGGAGTGGCTGATGGTGCCCACTTCTGCCGACAGAGCCTGACATCGGAGTGGCTGATTGTGCCCGCTGCTGCCAGCAGAGCCTGACATCGGAGTGGCTGATGTTGCCCTCTGCTGCCGATAGAGCACTGACATCGGAGTGGCTGATGGTGGCTACTGCTGCCTGCAGAGCTTGACATCGGAGTGGCTGATGGTGGCTACTGCTGCCTGCAGAGCCTGACATCGGAGTGGCTGATGGTGCCCGCTGCTGCCGGCAGAGCCTGACATCGGAGTGGCTGATGGTGCCCGCTGCTGCCGGCAGAGCCTGACATCGGAGTGGCTGATGGTGCCCACTGCTGCCGACAGAGCCTGACATCGGAGTGGCTGATGGTGGCTACTGCTGCCGACAGAGCCTGACATCGGAGTGGCTGATGGTGCCCGCTGCTGCCGGCAGAGCCTGACATCGGAGTGGCTGATGGTGGCTACTGCTGCTGAAAGAGCCTGACATCGGAGTGGCTGATGGTGCCCGCTGCTGCAGATAGAGCCTGACATCGGAGTGGCTGATGGTGCCCGCTGCTGCCGACAGAGCCTGACATTGGAGTGGCTGATGGTGCCCGCTGCTGCCGACAGAGCCTGACATCGGAGTGGCTGATGGTGCCCGCTGCTGCCGACAGAGCCTGACATCGGAGTGGCTGATGGTGCCCACTTCTGCCGACAGAGCCTGACATTGGAGTGGCTGATTGTGCCCGCTGCTGCGGGCAGAGCCTGACATCGGAGTGGCTGATGTGGCTACTGCTGCCGACAGAGCCTTACATCGGAGTGGCTGATGGTGCCCGCTGCTGCCAGCAGAGCCTGACATCGGAGTGGCTGATGTGGCTACTACTGCCGACAGAGCCTGACATCGGAGTGGCTGATGGTGCCCGCTGCTGCCGGCAGAGCCTGACATCGGAGTGGCTGATGGTGGCTACTGCTGCCGACAGAGCTTGACATCGGAGTGGCTGATGGTGGCTACTGCTGCCTGCAGAGCCTGACATTGGAGTGTCCGATGGTGCCCGCTGCTGCCGGCAGAGCCTGACATCGGAGTGGCTGATGGTGCCCGCTGCTGCCGGCAGAGCCTGACGTCGGAGTGGCGACATCGTAGTGGCTGATGGTGCCCGCTGCTGCCGACAGAGCCTGACATCGGATTGGCTGATGGTGCCCGCTGCTGCCGGAAGAGCCTGACATCGGAGTGGCTGATGGTGGCTACTGCTGCTGAAAGAGCCTGACATCGGAGTGGCTGATGGTGCCCGCTGCTGCAGATAGAGCCTGACATCGGAGTGGCTGATGGTGCCCGCTGCTGCCGACAGAGCCTGACATTGGAGTGGCTGATGGTGCCCGCTGCTGCCGACAGAGCCTGACATCGGAGTGGCTGATGGTGGCTACTGCTGCCGACAGAGCCTGACATCGGAGTGGCTGATGGTGCCCGCTGCTGCCGGCAGAGCCTGACATCGGAGTGGCTGATGGTGGCTACTGCTGCTGAAAGAGCCTGACATCGGAGTGGCTGATGGTGCCCGCTGCTGCAGATAGAGCCTGACATCGGAGTGGCTGATGGTGCCCGCTGCTGCCGACAGAGCCTGACATTGGAGTGGCTGATGGTGCCCGCTGCTGCCGACAGAGCCTGACATCGGAGTGGCTGATGGTGCCCGCTGCTGCCGACAGAGCCTGACATCGGAGTGGCTGATGGTGCCCACTTCTGCCGACAGAGCCTGACATTGGAGTGGCTGATTGTGCCCGCTGCTGCGGGCAGAGCCTGACATCGGAGTGGCTGATGTGGCTACTGCTGCCGACAGAGCCTTACATCGGAGTGGCTGATGGTGCCCGCTGCTGCCAGCAGAGCCTGACATCGGAGTGGCTGATGTGGCTACTACTGCCGACAGAGCCTGACATCGGAGTGGCTGATGGTGCCCGCTGCTGCCGGCAGAGCCTGACATCGGAGTGGCTGATGGTGGCTACTGCTGCCGACAGAGCTTGACATCGGAGTGGCTGATGGTGGCTACTGCTGCCTGCAGAGCCTGACATTGGAGTGTCCGATGGTGCCCGCTGCTGCCGGCAGAGCCTGACATCGGAGTGGCTGATGGTGCCCGCTGCTGCCGGCAGAGCCTGACGTCGGAGTGGCGACATCGTAGTGGCTGATGGTGCCCGCTGCTGCCGACAGAGCCTGACATCGGATTGGCTGATGGTGCCCGCTGCTGCCGGAAGAGCCTGACATCGGAGTGGCGACATCGTAGTGGCTGATGGTGCCCGCTGCTGCCGACAGAGCCTGACATCGGAGTGGCTGATGGTGCCCGCTGCTGCCGACAGAGCCTAACATCGGAGTGGCTGATGGTGCCCGCTGCTGCCAGCAGAGCCTGACATCGGAGTGGCTGATGTAGCTACTACTGCCGACAGAGCCTGACATCGGAGTGGCTGATGGTGCCCGCTGCTGCCGACAGAGCCTGACATCGGAGTGGCTGATGGTTCCCGCTGCTGCCGACAGAGCCTGACATCGGAGTGGCTGATGGTGCCCACTTCTGCCGACAGAGCCTGACATCGGAGTGGCTGATTGTGCCCGCTGCTGCCAGCAGAGCCTGACATCGGAGTGGCTGATGGTGCCCGCTGCTGCCGATAGAGCACTGACATCGGAGTGGCTGATGGTGGCTACTGCTGCCTGCAGAGCTTGACATCGGAGTGGCTGATGGTGGCTACTGCTGCCTGCAGAGCCTGACATCGGAGTGGCTGATGGTGCCCGCTGCTGCCGGCAGAGCCTGACATCGGAGTGGCTGATGGTGCCCGCTGCTGCCGACAGAGCCATGACATCGGAGTGGCTGATGGTGCCCGCTGCTGCCGACAGAGCCTGACATCGGAGTGGCTGATGGTGGCTACTGCTGCTGACAGATCCTGACATCGGAGTGGCTGATGTGGCTACTGCTGCCGGCAGAGCCTGACATTGGAGTGGCTGATGTTGGCTACTGCTGACGACAGAGCCTGACATCGGAGTTGCGACATCGGAGTGGCTGATGGTGCCCGCTGCTGCCGGCAGAGCCTGACATCGGAGTGGCTGATGGTGCCCGCTGCTGCCGGCAGAGTCTGAAATCGGAGTGACTGATGGTGGCTACTGCTGCTGACAGAGCCTGACACCTGAGTGACTGATGGTGCCCGCTGCTGCCGGCAGAGCCCTGACATCGGAGTGGCTGATGGTGCCCGCTGCTGCCGACAGAGCCTGACATCGGAGTGGCTGATGGTGGCTGCTGCTGCCGGCAGAGCCTGACATCGGAGTGGCTGATGGTGGCTACTACTGCCGACAGAGCCTGACATCGGAGTGGCTGATGGTGCCCGCTGCTGCCGACAGAGCCTGACATCGGACTGGCTGATGGTGCCCGCTGCTGCCGACAGAGCCTGACATCGGAGTGGCTGATGGTGCCCACTTCTGCCGACAGAGCCTGACATCGGAGTGGCTGATGTGGCTACTGCTGCCGACAGAGCCTTACATCGGAGTGGCTGATGGTGCCCGCTGCTGCCAGCAGAGCCTGACATCGGAGTGGCTGATGTGGCTACTACTGCCGACAGAGCCTGACATCGGAGTGGCTGATGGTGCCCGCTGCTGCCGACAGAGCCTGACATCGGAGTGGCTGATGGTACCCGCTGCTGCCGACAGAGCCTGACATCGGAGTGGCTGATGGTGCCCACTTCTGCCGACAGAGCCTGACATCGGAGTGGCTGATTGTGCCCGCTTCTGCCGGCAGAGCCTGACATCGGAGTGGCTGATGTGGCTACTGCTGCCGACAGAGCCTGACATCGGAGTGGCTGATGGTGGCCGCTGCTGCCAGCAGAGCCTGACATCGGAGTGGCTGATGTGGCTACTACTGCCGACAGAGCCTGACATCGGAGTGGCTGATGGTGGCTACTGCTGCCGACAGAGCTTGACATCGGAGTGGCTGATGGTGGCTACTGCTGCATGCAGAGCCTGACATCGGAGTGGCTGATGGTGCCCGCAGCTGCCGGCAGAGCCTGACATCGGAGTGGCTGATGGTGCCCGCTGCTGCCGACAGAGCCCTGACATCGGAGTGGCTGATGGTGGCTACTGCTGCTGACAGAGCCTGACATCGGAGTGGCTGATGTGGCTACTGCTGACGACAGAGCCTGACATCGGAGTGGCTTATGTGGCTACTGCTGACGACTGACCCTGACACCTGAGTGACTGATGGTGGCTACTGCTGCTGACATAGCCTGACATCGGAGTGGCTGATGTGGCTACTGCTGACGACAGAGCCTGACCTCGGAGTGGCTGATGTGGCTACTGCTGACGACAGAGCCTGACATCGGAGTGGCTGATGGTGCCCGCTGCTGCCGGCAGAGCCCTGACATCGGAGTGGCTGATGGTGCCCGCTGCTGCCGACAGAGCCTGACATCAGAGTGGCTGATGGTGGCTACTGCTGCCGGAAGAGCCTGACATCGGAGTGGCTGATGGTGGCTACTGCTGCCGGCAGAGCCTGACATCGGAGTTGGTGATGGTGCCCGCTGCTGCCGGCAGAGCCTGACATCGGAGTGGCTGATGGTGGCTACTGCTGCCGACAGAGCTTGACATCGGAGTGGCTGATGGTGCCCGCTGCTGCCGGCAGAGCCTGACATCGGAGTGGCTGATGGTGGCTACTGCTGCCGACAGAGCTTGACATCGGAGTGGCTGATGGTGGCTACTGCTGCCTGCAGAGCCTGACATTGGAGTGTCCGATGGTGCCCGCTGCTGCCGGCAGAGCCTGACATCGGAGTGGCTGATGGTGCCCGCTGCTGCCGGCAGAGCCTGACGTCGGAGTGGCGACATCGTAGTGGCTGATGGTGCCCGCTGCTGCCGACAGAGCCTGACATCGGATTGGCTGATGGTGCCCGCTGCTGCCGGCAGAGCCTGACATCGGAGTGGCGACATCGTAGTGGCTGATGGTGCCCGCTGCTGCCGACAGAGCCTGACATCGGAGTGGCTGATGGTGCCCGCTGTTGCCGACAGAGCCTAACATCGGAGTGGCTGATGGTGCCCACTTCTGCCGACAGAGCCTGACATTGGAGTGGCTGATTGTGTCCGCTGCTGCCGGCAGAGCCTGACATCGGAGTGGCTGATGTGGCTACTGCTGCCGACAGAGCCTGACATCGGAGTGGCTGATGGTGCCCGCTGCTGCCAGCAGAGCCTGACATCGGAGTGGCTGATGTAGCTACTACTGCCGACAGAGCCTGACATCGGAGTGGCTGATGGTGCCCGCTGCTGCCGACAGAGCCTGACATCGGAGTGGCTGATGGTTCCCGCTGCTGCCGACAGAGCCTGACATCGGAGTGGCTGATGGTGCCCACTTCTGCCGACAGAGCCTGACATCGGAGTGGCTGATTGTGCCCGCTGCTGCCAGCAGAGCCTGACATCGGAGTGGCTGATGGTGCCCGCTGCTGCCGATAGAGCACTGACATCGGAGTGGCTGATGGTGGCTACTGCTGCCTGCAGAGCTTGACATCGGAGTGGCTGATGGTGGCTACTGCTGCCTGCAGAGCCTGACATCGGAGTGGCTGATGGTGCCCGCTGCTGCCGGCAGAGCCTGACATCGGAGTGGCTGATGGTGCCCGCTGCTGCCGGCAGAGCCTGACATCGGAGTGGCTGATGGTGCCCACTGCTGCCGACAGAGCCTGACATCGGAGTGGCTGATGGTGGCTACTGCTGCCGACAGAGCCTGACATCGGAGTGGCTGATGGTGCCCGCTGCTGCCGGCAGAGCCTGACATCGGAGTGGCTGATGGTGGCTACTGCTGCTGAAAGAGCCTGACATTGGAGTGGCTGATGGTGCCCGCTGCTGCAGATAGAGCCTGACATCGGAGTGGCTGATGGTGCCCGCTGCTGCCGACAGAGCCTGACATTGGAGTGGCTGATGGTGCCCGCTGCTGCCGACAGAGCCTGACATCGGAGTGGCTGATGGTGCCCGCTGCTGCCGACAGAGCCTGACATCGGAGTGGCTGATGGTGCCCACTTCTGCCGACAGAGCCTGACATTGGAGTGGCTGATTGTGCCCGCTGCTGCGGGCAGAGCCTGACATCGGAGTGGCTGATGTGGCTACTGCTGCCGACAGAGCCTTACATCGGAGTGGCTGATGGTGCCCGCTGCTGCCAGCAGAGCCTGACATCGGAGTGGCTGATGTGGCTACTACTGCCGACAGAGCCTGACATCGGAGTGGCTGATGGTGCCCGCTGCTGCCGACAGAGCCTGACATCGGAGTGGCTGATGGTACCCGCTGCTGCCGACAGAGCCTGACATCGGAGTGGCTGATGGTGCCCACTTCTGCCGACAGAGCCTGACATCGGAGTGGCTGATTGTGCCCGCTTCTGCCGGCAGAGCCTGACATCGGAGTGGCTGATGTGGCTACTGCTGCCGACAGAGCCTGACATCGGAGTGGCTGATGGTGGCCGCTGCTGCCAGCAGAGCCTGACATCGGAGTGGCTGATGTGGCTACTACTGCCGACAGAGCCTGACATCGGAGTGGCTGATGGTGGCTACTGCTGCCGACAGAGCTTGACATCGGAGTGGCTGATGGTGGCTACTGCTGCATGCAGAGCCTGACATCGGAGTGGCTGATGGTGCCCGCAGCTGCCGGCAGAGCCTGACATCGGAGTGGCTGATGGTGCCCGCTGCTGCCGACAGAGCCCTGACATCGGAGTGGCTGATGGTGGCTACTGCTGCTGACAGAGCCTGACATCGGAGTGGCTGATGTGGCTACTGCTGACGACAGAGCCTGACATCGGAGTGGCTTATGTGGCTACTGCTGACGACTGACCCTGACACCTGAGTGACTGATGGTGGCTACTGCTGCTGACATAGCCTGACATCGGAGTGGCTGATGTGGCTACTGCTGACGACAGAGCCTGACCTCGGAGTGGCTGATGTGGCTACTGCTGACGACAGAGCCTGACATCGGAGTGGCTGATGGTGCCCGCTGCTGCCGGCAGAGCCCTGACATCGGAGTGGCTGATGGTGCCCGCTGCTGCCGACAGAGCCTGACATCAGAGTGGCTGATGGTGGCTACTGCTGCCGGAAGAGCCTGACATCGGAGTGGCTGATGGTGGCTACTGCTGCCGGCAGAGCCTGACATCGGAGTTGGTGATGGTGCCCGCTGCTGCCGGCAGAGCCTGACATCGGAGTGGCTGATGGTGGCTACTGCTGCCGACAGAGCTTGACATCGGAGTGGCTGATGGTGCCCGCTGCTGCCGGCAGAGCCTGACATCGGAGTGGCTGATGGTGGCTACTGCTGCCGACAGAGCTTGACATCGGAGTGGCTGATGGTGGCTACTGCTGCCTGCAGAGCCTGACATTGGAGTGTCCGATGGTGCCCGCTGCTGCCGGCAGAGCCTGACATCGGAGTGGCTGATGGTGCCCGCTGCAGCCGGCAGAGCCCTGACATCGGAGTGGCTGATGGTGCTCGCTGCTGCTGGCAGAGCCTGATATCGGAGTGGGTGATGGTGTCCGCTGCTGCTGGCATAGCCCTGACATCGGAGTGGCTGATGGTGGCTACTGCTGCCGACAGAGCGTGACATTGGGGTGGCTGATGGTGCCCGCTGATGCCGGCAGAGCCCTGACATCGGAGTGGCTGATGGTGGCTACTGCTGCCGACAGAGCCTGACATCGGAGTGGCTGATGGTGCCCACTTCTGCCGACAGAGCCTGACATCGGAGTGGCTGATTGTGCCCGCTTCTGCCGGCAGAGCCTGACATCGGAGTGGCTGATGTGGCTACTGCTGCCGACAGAGCCTGACATCGGAGTTGCTGATTGTGCCCGCTGCTGCCAGCAGAGCCTGACATCGGAGTGGCTGATGTGGCTACTACTGCCGACAGAGCCTGACATCGGAGTGGCTGATGGTGCCCGCTGCTGCCGGCAGATTCTGACATCGGAGTGGCTGATGGTGGCTACTGCTGCCGACAGAGCTTGACATCGAAGTGGCTGATGGTGGCTACTGCTGCCTACAGAGCCTGACATCGGAGTGGCTGATTGTGCCCGCTGCTGCCGGCAGAGCCTGACATCGGAGTGGCTGATGGTGCCCACTGCTGCCAACAGAGCACTGACATCGGAGTGGCTGATGGTGGCTACTGCTGCCGACAGAGCTTGACATCGGAGTGGCTGATGGTGGCTACTGCTGCCTGCAGAGCTTGACATCGGAGTGGCTGATGGTGGCTACTGCTGCCTGCAGAGCCTGACATCGGAGTGGCTGATGGTGCCCGCTGCTGCCGGCAGAGCCTGACATCGGAGTGGCTGATGATGCCCGCTGCTGCCAACAGAGCCCTGACATCGGAGTGGCTGATGGTGCCCGCTGCTTTCGACAGAGCCTGACATCGGAGTGGCTGATGTGGCTACTGCTGCCGGCAGAGCCTGACATTGGAGTGGCTGATGTTGGCTACTGCTGACGACAGAGCCTGACATCGGACTGGCGACATCGGAGTGGCTGATGGTGCCCGCTGCTGCCGGCAGAGCCTGAAATCGGAGTGACTGATGGTGGCTACTGCTGCCGACAGAGCCTGACATCAGAGTTGCTGATGGTGCCCGCTGCTGCCGGCAGAGCCTGACATCGGAGTGGCTGATGGTGGCTACTGCTGCCGACAGAGCTTGACATCGGAGTGGCTGATGGTGCCCGCTGCTGCCGGCAGGGCCTGACATCGGAGTGGCTGATGGTGGCTACTGCTGCCGACAGAGCTTGACATCGGAGTGGCTGATGGTGGCTACTGCTGCCTGCAGAGCCTGACATTGGAGTGTCCGATGGTGCCCGCTGCTGCCGGCAGAGCCCTGACATCGGAGTGGCTGATGGTGCTCGCTGCTGCTGGCAGAGCTTGATATCGGAGTGGGTGATGGTGTCCGCTGCTGCTGGCATAGCCCTGACATCGGAGTGGCTGATGGTGGCTACTGCTGCCGACAGAGCGTGACATCGGGGTGGCTGATGGTGCCCGCTGCTGCCGGCAGAGCCCTGACATCGGAGTGGCTGATGGTGCCCGCTGCTGCCGACAGAGCCCTGACATCGGAGTGGCTGATGGTGGCTACTGCTGCCGACAGAGCCTGACATTGGAGTGGCTGATGGTGCCCGCTGCTGCCGGCAGAGCCTGACATCGGAGTGGCTTATGGTGGCTACTGCTGCCGACAGAGCCTGACATCGGAGTGGCTGATGGTGACCGCTGCTGCCGACATAGCCTGACATCGCAGTGGCTGATGGTGCCCACTGCTGCCGACAGAGCCTGACATCGGAGTGGCTGATGGTGGCTACTGCTGCCGACAGAGCCTGACATCGGAGTGGCTGATGGTGCCCGCTGCTGCCGGCAGAGCATGACATCGGAGTGGCTGATGGTGGCTACTGCTGCTGAAAGAGCCTGACATCGGAGTGGCTGATGGTGCCCGCTGCTGACGACAGAGCCTGACATCGGAGTGGCTGATGGTGCCCGCTGCTGCCGACAGAGACTGACATTGGAGTGGCTGATGGTGCCCGCTGCTGCCGACAGAGCCTGACATCGGAGTGGCTGATGGTGCCCGCTGCTGCCGACAGAGCCTGACATCAGAGTGGCTGATGGTGCCCGCTTCTGCCGACAGAGCCTGACATTGGAGTGGCTGATTGTGCCCGCTGCTGCCGGCAGAGCCTGACATCGGAGTGGCTGATGTGGCTACTGCTGCCGACAGAGCCTTACATCGGAGTGGCTGATGGTGCCCGCTGCTGCCAGCAGAGCCTGACATCGGAGTGGCTGATGTGGCTTCTACTGCCGACAGAGCCTGACATCGGAGTGGCTGATGGTGCTCGCTGCTGCCGGCAGAGCCTGACATCGGAGTGGCTGATGGTACCCGCTGCTGCCGACAGAGCCTGACATCGGAGTGGCTGATGGTGCCCACTTCTGCCGACAGAGCCTGACATCGGAGTGGCTGATTGTGCCCGCTTCTGCCGGCAGAGCCTGACATCGGAGTTGCTGATGTGGCTACTGCTGCCGACAGAGCCTCACATCGGAGTGGCTGATGGTGGCTGCTGCTGCCAGCAGAGCCTGACATCGGAGTGGCTGATGTGGCTACTACTGCCGACAGAGCCTGACATCGGAGTGGCTGATGGTGCCCGCTGCTGCCGGCAGATTCTGACATCGGAGTGGCTGATGGTGGCTACTGCTGCCGACAGAGCTTGACATCGGAGTGGCTGATGGTGGCTACTGCTGCCTGCAGAGCCTGACATCGGAGTGGCTGATGGTGCCCGCAGCTGCCGGCAGAGCCTGACATCGGAGTGGCTGATGGTGCCCGCTGCTGCCGACAGAGCCCTGACATCGGAGTGGCTGATGGTGGCTACTGCTGCTGACAGAGCCTGACATCGGAGTGGCTGATGTGGCTACTGCTGACGACAGAGCCTGACATCGGAGTGGCTTATGTGGCTACTGCTGACGACAGACCCTGACACCTGAGTGACTGATGGTGGCTACTGCTGCTGACAGAGCCTGACATCGGAGTGGCTGATGGTGGCTACTGCTGACGACAGAGCCTGACCTCGGAGTGGCTGATGTGGCTACTGCTGACGACAGAGCCTGACATCGGAGTGGCTGATGGTGCCCGCTGCAGCCGGCAGAGCCCTGACATCGGAGTGGCTGATGGTGCTCGCTGCTGCTGGCAGAGCCTGATATCGGAGTGGGTGATGGTGTCCGCTGCTGCTGGCATAGCCCTGACATCGGAGTGGCTGATGGTGGCTACTGCTGCCGACAGAGCGTGACATTGGGGTGGCTGATGGTGCCCGCTGATGCCGGCAGAGCCCTGACATCGGAGTGGCTGATGGTGGCTACTGCTGCCGACAGA
This sequence comes from Cyprinodon diabolis, assembly GCA_030533445.1. NCBI lineage: Eukaryota > Metazoa > Chordata > Actinopteri > Cyprinodontiformes > Cyprinodontidae > Cyprinodon > Cyprinodon diabolis. The sequence continues at coordinate 37,432 of JARPUW010001102.1, forward strand.
GCCTGACATCGGAGTGGCTGATGGTGCCCACTTCTGCCGACAGAGCCTGACATCGGAGTGGCTGATTGTGCCCGCTTCTGCCGGCAGAGCCTGACATCGGAGTGGCTGATGTGGCTACTGCTGCTGACAGAGCCTGACATCGGAGTTGCTGATTGTGCCCGCTGCTGCCAGCAGAGCCTGACATCGGAGTGGCTGATGTGGCTACTACTGCCGACAGAGCCTGACATCGGAGTGGCTGATGGTGCCCGCTGCTGCCGGCAGATTCTGACATCGGAGTGGCTGATGGTGGCTACTGCTGCCGACAGAGCTTGACATCGAAGTGGCTGATGGTGGCTACTGCTGCCTACAGAGCCTGACATCGGAGTGGCTGATTGTGCCCGCTGCTGCCGGCAGAGCCTGACATCGGAGTGGCTGATGGTGCCCACTGCTGCCAACAGAGCACTGACATCGGAGTGGCTGATGGTGGCTACTGCTGCCGACAGAGCTTGACATCGGAGTGGCTGATGGTGGCTACTGCTGCCTGCAGAGCTTGACATCGGAGTGGCTGATGGTGGCTACTGCTGCCTGCAGAGCCTGACATCGGAGTGGCTGATGGTGCCCGCTGCTGCCGGCAGAGCCTGACATCGGAGTGGCTGATGATGCCCGCTGCTGCCAACAGAGCCCTGACATCGGAGTGGCTGATGGTGCCCGCTGCTTTCGACAGAGCCTGACATCGGAGTGGCTGATGTGGCTACTGCTGCCGGCAGAGCCTGACATTGGAGTGGCTGATGTTGGCTACTGCTGACGACAGAGCCTGACATCGGACTGGCGACATCGGAGTGGCTGATGGTGCCCGCTGCTGCCGGCAGAGCCTGAAATCGGAGTGACTGATGGTGGCTACTGCTGCCGACAGAGCCTGACATCAGAGTTGCTGATGGTGCCCGCTGCTGCCGGCAGAGCCTGACATCGGAGTGGCTGATGGTGGCTACTGCTGCCGACAGAGCTTGACATCGGAGTGGCTGATGGTGCCCGCTGCTGCCGGCAGGGCCTGACATCGGAGTGGCTGATGGTGGCTACTGCTGCCGACAGAGCTTGACATCGGAGTGGCTGATGGTGGCTACTGCTGCCTGCAGAGCCTGACATTGGAGTGTCCGATGGTGCCCGCTGCTGCCGGCAGAGCCCTGACATCGGAGTGGCTGATGGTGCTCGCTGCTGCTGGCAGAGCTTGATATCGGAGTGGGTGATGGTGTCCGCTGCTGCTGGCATAGCCCTGACATCGGAGTGGCTGATGGTGGCTACTGCTGCCGACAGAGCGTGACATCGGGGTGGCTGATGGTGCCCGCTGCTGCCGGCAGAGCCCTGACATCGGAGTGGCTGATGGTGCCCGCTGCTGCCGACAGAGCCCTGACATCGGAGTGGCTGATGGTGGCTACTGCTGCCGACAGAGCCTGACATTGGAGTGGCTGATGGTGCCCGCTGCTGCCGGCAGAGCCTGACATCGGAGTGGCTTATGGTGGCTACTGCTGCCGACAGAGCCTGACATCGGAGTGGCTGATGGTGACCGCTGCTGCCGACATAGCCTGACATCGCAGTGGCTGATGGTGCCCACTGCTGCCGACAGAGCCTGACATCGGAGTGGCTGATGGTGGCTACTGCTGCCGACAGAGCCTGACATCGGAGTGGCTGATGGTGCCCGCTGCTGCCGGCAGAGCATGACATCGGAGTGGCTGATGGTGGCTACTGCTGCTGAAAGAGCCTGACATCGGAGTGGCTGATGGTGCCCGCTGCTGACGCCAGAGCCTGACATCGGAGTGGCTGATGGTGCCCGCTGCTGCCGACAGAGACTGACATTGGAGTGGCTGATGGTGCCCGCTGCTGCCGACAGAGCCTGACATCGGAGTGGCTGATGGTGCCCGCTGCTGCCGACAGAGCCTGACATCAGAGTGGCTGATGGTGCCCGCTTCTGCCGACAGAGCCTGACATTGGAGTGGCTGATTGTGCCCGCTGCTGCCGGCAGAGCCTGACATCGGAGTGGCTGATGTGGCTACTGCTGCCGACAGAGCCTTACATCGGAGTGGCTGATGGTGCCCGCTGCTGCCAGCAGAGCCTGACATCGGAGTGGCTGATGTGGCTTCTACTGCCGACAGAGCCTGACATCGGAGTGGCTGATGGTGCTCGCTGCTGCCGACAGAGCCTGACATCGGAGTGGCTGATGGTACCCGCTGCTGCCGACAGAGCCTGACATCGGAGTGGCTGATGGTGCCCACTTCTGCCGACAGAGCCTGACATCGGAGTGGCTGATTGTGCCCGCTTCTGCCGGCAGAGCCTGACATCGGAGTTGCTGATGTGGCTACTGCTGCCGACAGAGCCTCACATCGGAGTGGCTGATGGTGGCTGCTGCTGCCAGCAGAGCCTGACATCGGAGTGGCTGATGTGGCTACTAGTGCCGACAGAGCCTGACATCGGAGTGGCTGATGGTGCCCGCTGCTGCCGGCAGATTCTGACATCGGAGTGGCTGATGGTGGCTACTGCTGCCGACAGAGCTTGACATCGGAGTGGCTGATGGTGGCTACTGCTGCCTGCAGAGCCTGACATCGGAGTGGCTGATGGTGCCCGCAGCTGCCGGCAGAGCCTGACATCGGAGTGGCTGATGGTGCCCGCTGCTGCCGACAGAGCCCTGACATGGGAGTGGCTGATGGTGGCTACTGCTGCTGACAGAGCCTGACATCGGAGTGGCTGATGTGGCTACTGCTGACGACAGAGCCTGACATCGGAGTGGCTTATGTGGCTACTGCTGACGACAGACCCTGACACCTGAGTGACTGATGGTGGCTACTGCTGCTGACAGAGCCTGACATCGGAGTGGCTGATGGTGGCTACTGCTGACGACAGAGCCTGACCTCGGAGTGGCTGATGTGGCTACTGCTGACGACAGAGCCTGACATCGGAGTGGCTGATGGTGCCCGCTGCTGCCGGCAGAGCCCTGACATCGGAGTGGCTGATGGTGCCCGCTGCTGCCGACAGAGCCTGACATCAGAGTGGCTGATGGTGGCTACTGCTGCCGGCAGAGCCTGACATCGGAGTGGCTGATGGTGGCTACTGCTGCCGACAGAGCCTGACATCGGAGTGGCTGATGGTGCCCGCTGCTGCCGACAGAGCCTGACATTGGAGTGGCTGATGGTGCCCGCTGCTGCCGACAGAGCCTGACATCGGAGTGGCTGATGGTGCCCGCTGCTGCCGGCAGAGCCTGACATCGGAGTGGCTGATGGTGGCTACTGCTGCCGACAGAGCTTGACATCGGAGTGGCTGAAGGTGGCTACTGCTGCCTGCAGAGCCTGACATTGGAGTGTCCGATGGTGCCCGCTGCTGCCGGCAGAGCCTGACATCGGAGTGGCTGATGGTGCCCGCTGCTGCCGGCAGAGCCCTGACATCGGAGTGGCTGATGGTGCTCGCTGCTGCTGGCAGAGCCTGATATCGGAGTCGGTGATGGTGTCCGCTGCTGCTGGCATAGCCCTGACATCGGAGTGGCTGATGGTGGCTACTGCTGCTGAAAGAGCCTGACATCGGAGTGGCTGATGGTGCCCGCTGCTGCCGACAGAGCCTGACATCGGAGTGGCTGATGGTGCCCGCTGCTGCCGACAGAGCCTGACATTGGAGTGGCTGATGGTGCCCGCTGCTGCCGACAGAGCCTGACATCGGAGTGGCTGATGGTGCCCGCTGCTGCCGGCAGAGCCTGACATCGGAGTGGCTGATGTGGCTACTACTGCCGACAGAGCCTGACATTGGAGTGGCTGATGGTGCCCGCTGCTGCCGACAGAGCCTGACATCGGAGTGGCTGATGGTGACCGCTGCTGCCGACAGAGCCTGACATTGGAGTGGCTGATGGTGCCCACTTCTGCCGACAGAGCCTGACATCGGAATGGCTGATGGTGGCTACTGCTGCCGACAGAGCCTGACATCGGAGTGGCTGATGGTGCCCGCTGCTGCGGACAGAGCCTGAAATAGGAGTGGCTGATGGTACCCGCTGCTGCCGACAGAGCCTGAAATCGGAGTGGCTGATGGTGCCCGCTTCTGCGGACAGAGGCTGAAATCGGATTTGCTGATGGTGGCTACTGCTGCCGACAGAGCCTGACATCGGAATGGCTGATGGTGCCCGCTTCTGCCGGCAGAGCCTGACATCGGAGTGGCTGATGGTGCCCGCTGCTGCCGACAGAGCCTGAAATCGGAGTGGCTGATTGTGGCTACTGCTGCCCACAGAGCCTGACATCGGAGAGGCTGATGGTGGCTACTGCTGCCGACAGAGCCTGACATCGGAGTGGCTGATGGTGCCCGCTCCTGCCGACAGAGCCCTGACATCGGAGTGGCTGATGGTGGCTACTGCTGCCGACAGAGCTTGACATCGGAGTGGCTGATGGTGGCTACTGCTGCCTGCAGAGCCTGATATCGGAGTGGCTGATGGTGCCCGCTGCTGCTTGCACAGCCCTGACATCGGAGTGGCCGATGGTGCCCGCTGCTGCTGACAGAGCCTGACATCGGAGTGGCTGATGGTGCCCGCTGCTGCCGACAGAGCCTGACATCGGAGTGGCTGATGGTGCCCGCTGCTGCCGGCAGAGCCTGACATCGGAGTGGCTGATGGTGCCCACTTCTGCCGACAGAGCCTGACATCGGAATGGCTGAAGGTGGCTACTGCTGCCGACAGAGCCTGACATCGGAGTGGCTGATGGTGCCCGCTGCTGCGGACAGAGCCTGAAATCGGAGTGGCTGATGGTGCCCGCTGCTGCGGACAGAGCCTGAAATCGGAGTGGCTGATGGTGGCTACTGCTGTCGACAGAGCCTGACATCGGAATGGCTGATGGTGCCCGCTGCTGCCGACAGAGCCTAACATCGGTGTGGCTGATGTGGCTACTGCTGCCGACAGAGCCTGACATCGGAGTGGCTGATGTGGCTACTGCTGCCGACAGAGCCTGACATCAGAGTGGCTGATGGTGCCCGCTGCTGCTGGCAGAGCCTGATATCGGAGTGGCTGATGGTGACCGCTGCTGCCGACATAGCCTGACATCGCAGTGGCTGATGGTGCCCACTGCTGCCGACAGAGCCCTGACATCGGAGTGGCTGATGGTGGCTACTGCTGCTTGCACAGCCCTGACATTGGAGTGGCTGATGTGGCTACTACTGCCGACAGAGCCTGATATCGGAGTGGCTGATGGTGGCTACTGCTGCTTGCACAGCCCTGACATTGGAGTGGCTGATGTGGCTACTACTGCCGACAGAGCCTGATATCGGAGTGGCTGATTGTGGCTACTGCTGCTTGCACAGCCCTGACATCGGAGTGGCTGATGTGGCTACTGCTGCTTGCACGGCCCTGACATCGGAGTGGCTGATGTGGCTACTACTGCTTGCACAGCCCTGACATCGGAGTGGCTGATGGTGGCTACTGCTGCTTGCACAGCCCTGACATCGGAGTGGCTTATGTGGCAACTTCTGCCGGCAGAGCCTGACATCGGAGTGGCTGATGTGGCTACTACTGCCGACAGAGCCTGATATCGGAGTGGCTGATGGTGCCCGCTGCTGCCGACAGAGCCTGACATCGCAGTGGCTGATGGTGCCCGCTGCTGCTTGCACAGCCCTGACATCGGAGTGGCTGATGCTGCCCGCTGCTGCTGACAGAGCCTGACATCGGAGTTGCTGATGGTGCCCGCTGATGCTGACAAAGCCTGATATCGGAGTGGCTGATGGTGCCCGCTGCTGCCGGCAGAGCCTGACATCGGAGTGGCTGATGTTGCCCGCTGCTGCCGACAGAGCCTGACATCGTAGTGGCTGATGTGGCTACTGCTGCCGACAGAGCCTGACATCGGAGTGGCTGATGGTGGCTACTGCTGCAGACAGAGCCTGACATCGCAGTGGCTGATGGTGCCCACTTCTGCCGACAGAGCCTGACATCGGAGTGGCTGATTGTGCCCGCTGCTGCCGGCAGAGCCTGACATCGGAGTGGCTGATGTGGCTACTGCTGCCGACAGAGCCTGACATCGGAGTGGCTGATGGTGCCCGCTGCTGCCGGCAGAGCCTGACATCGGAGTGGCTGATGGTGCCCACTTCTGCCGACAGAGCCTGACATCGGAATGGCTGATGGTGGCTACTGCTGCCGACAGAGCCTGACATCGGAGTGGCTGATGGTGCCCGCTGCTGCGGACAGAGCCTGAAATCGGAGTGGCTGATGGTGCCCGCTGCTGCGGACAGAGCCTGAAATCGGAGTGGCTGATGGTGGCTACTGCTGTCGACAGAGCCTGACATCGGAATGGCTGATGGTGCCCGCTGCTGCCGGCAGAGCCCGACATCGGAGTGGCTGATGGTGCCCGCTGCTGCCGACAGAGCCTGAAATCGGAGTGGCTGATGGTGCCCGCTTCTGCGGTCAGAGGCTGAAATCGGAGTGGCTGATGGTGGCTACTGCTGCCGACAGAGCCTGACATCGGAATGGCTGATGGTGCCCGCTGCTGCCGGCAGAGCCTGACATCGGAGTGGCTGATGGTGCCCGCTGCTGCCGACAGAGCCTGAAATCGGAGTGGCTGATTGTGGCTACTGCTGCCGACAGAGCCTGACATCGGAGTGGCTGATGGTGCCCGCTGCTGCCGGCAGAGCCTGAAATCGGAGTGGCTGATGGTGCCCGCTTCTGCGGTCAGAGGCTGAAATCGGAGTGGCTGATGGTGGCTACTGCTGCCGACAGAGCCTGACATCGGAATGGCTGATGGTGCCCGCTGCTGCCGGCAGAGCCTGACATCGGAGTGGCTGATGGTGCCCGCTGCTGCCGACAGAGCCTGAAATCGGAGTGGCTGATTGTGGCTACTGCTGCCGACAGAGCCTGACATCGGAGTGGCTGATGGTGGCTACTGCTGCCGACAGAGCCTGACATCGGAGTGGCTGATGGTGCCCGCTCCTGCCGACAGAGCCCTGACATCGGAGTGGCTGATGGTGGCCACTGCTGCCGACAGAGCTTGACATCGGAGTGGCTGATGGTGGCTACTGCTGCCTGCAGAGCCTGATATCGGAGTGGCTGATGGTGCCCGCTGCTGCTTGCACAGCCCTGACATCGGAGTGGCTGATGGTGCCCGCTGCTGCTGACAGAGCCTGACATCGGAATGGCTGATGGTGCCCGCTGCTGCTGACAAAGCCTGACATCGTATTGGCTGATGGTGCCCGCTGCTGCTGGCAGAGCCTGACATCGGAGTGGCTGATGGTGCCCGCTGCTGTTGACAGAGCCTGACATCGGAGTGGCTGATGTTGGCTACTGCTGCTGACAGAGCTTGACATCGGAGTGGCTTATGGTGCCCGGTGCTGCCGACAGAGCTTGACATCGGAGTGGCTGATGGTGCCCGCTGCTGCCGGTAGAGCCTGACATCGGAGTGGCTGATGGTGGCTACTGCTGCCGACAGAGCCTGACATCGGAGTGGCTGATGGTGCCCGCTGCTGCCGGTAGAGGCTGACATCGGAGTGGCTGATGGGGGCTACTGCTGCCGACAGAGCCTGACATCGGAGTGGCTGATGGTGCCCGCTGCTGCCGGCAGAGCCTGACATCGGAGTGGCTGATGGTGGCTACTGCTGCCGACAGAGCCTGAAATCGGAGTGGCTGATGGTGCCCGCTTCTGCGGACAGAGGCTGAAATCGGAGTGGCTGATGGTGGCTACTGCTGCCGACAGAGCCTGACATCGGAATGGCTGATGGTGCCCGCTGCTGCCGGCAGACCCTGACATCGGAGTGGCTGATGGTGCCCGCTGCTGCCGACAGAGCCTGAAATCGGAGTGGCTGATTGTGGCTACTGCTGCCGACAGAGCCTGACATCGGAGTGGCTGATGGTGGCTACTGCTGCCGAAATAGCCTGACATCGGAGTGGCTGATGGTGCCCGCTCCTGCCGACAGAGCCCTGACATCGGAGTGGCTGATGGTGGCTACTGCTGCCGACAGAGCTTGACATCGGAGTGGCTGATGGTGGCTACTGCTGCCTGCAGAGCCTGATATCGGAGTGGCTGATGGTGCCCGCTGCTGCTTGCACAGCCCTGACATTGGAGTGGCTGATGGTGCCCGCTGCTGCTGACAGAGCCTGACATCGGATTGGCTGATGGTGCCCGCTGCTGCTGGCAGAGCCTGACATCGGAGTGGCTGATGGTGCCCGCTGCTGCCGGCAGAGCCTGACATCGGAGTGGCTGATGGTGCCCGCTGCTGCCGGCAGAGCCTGACATCGGAGTGCTTGATGGTGCCCGCTGCTGCTGGCAGAGCCTGACATCGGAGTGGCTGATGGTGCCCGCTGCTGCCGGCAGAGCCTGACATCGGAGTGCTTGATGGTGCCCGCTGCTGCCGACAGAGCCCTGACATCGGAGTGGCTGATGGTGGCCACTGCTGCCGACAGAGCCTGACATCGGAGTGGCTGATGGTGCCCGCTGCTGACGACAGAGCCTGACATCGGAGTGGCTGATGGTGCCCGCTGCTGACGACAGAGCCTGACATCGGAGTGGCTGATGGTGGCTACTGCTGCCGACAGAGCCTGACATCGGAGTGGCTGATGGTGCCCGCTCCTGCCGACAGAGCCCTGACATCGGAGTGGCTGATGGTGGCTACTGCTGCCTGCAGAGCCTGATATCGGAGTGGCTGATGGTGCCCGCTGCTGCTGACAAATCCTGACATCGGATTGGCTGATGGTGCCCGCTGCTGCTGGCAGAGCCTGACATCGGAGTGGCTGATGGTGCCCACTGCTGCCGGCAGAGCCTGACATCGGAGTGGCTGATGGTGCCCGCTGCTGCCGGCAGAGCCTGACATCGGAGTGCTTGATGGTGCCCGCTGCTGCCGACAGAGCCCTGACATCTGAGTGGCTGATGGTGGCTACTGCTGCCGACAGAGCCTGACATCGGAGTGGCTGATGGTGCCCGCTGCTGACGACAGAGCCTGACATCGGAGTGGTTGATGGTGCCCGCTGCTGACGACAGAGCCTGACATCGGAGTGGCTGATGGTGGCTACTGCTGCCGACAGAGCCTGACATCGGAGTGGCTGATGGTGCCCTGTGCTGCCGACAGAGCCTGACATCGGAGTGGCTGATGGTGCCCGCTGCTGCCGACAGAGCCTGACATCGCAGGGGCTGATGGTGCCCGCTGCTGCCGACAGAGCCTAACATCGGTGTGGCTGATGTGGCTACTGCTGCCGACAGAGCCTGACATCGGAGTGGCTGATGTGGCTACTGCTGCCGACAGAGCCTGACATCAGAGTGGCTGATGGTGCCCGCTGCTGATGGCAGAGCCTGATATCGGAGTGGCTGATGGTGCCCGCTGCTGCTGGCAGAGCCCTGACATCGGAGTGGCTGATGGTGGCTACTGCTGCTTGCACAGCCCTGACATCGGAGTGGCTGATGTGGCTACTACTGCCGACAGAGCCTGATATCGGAGTGGCTGATGGTGGCTACTGCTGCTTGCACAGCCCTGACATCGGAGTGGCTGATGTGGCTACTGCTGCTTGCACAGCCCTGACATCGGAGTGGCTGATGTGGCTACTGCTGCTTGCACAGCCCTGACATCGGAGTGGCTGATTGTGGCTACTGCTGCTTGCACAGCCCTGACATCGGAGTGGCTTATGTGGCTACTACTGCCGGCAGAGCCTGACATCGGAGTGGCTGATGTGGCTACTACTGCCGACAGAGCCTGATATCGGAGTGGCTGATTGTGCCCGCTGCTGCCGGCAGAGCCTGACATCGGAGTGGCTGATGTGGCTACTGCTGCCGACAGAGCCTGAAATCGGAGTGGCTGATGGTGCCCGCTGCTGCCGGCAGAGCCTGACATCGGAGTGGCTGATGTGGCTACTACTGCCGACAGAGCCTGACATCGGAGTGGCTGATGGTGCCCACTTCTGCCGACAGAGCCTGACATCGGAATGGCTGATGGTGGCTACTGCTGCCGACAGAGCCTGACATCGGAGTGGCTGAAGGTGCCCGCTGCTGCGGACAGAGCCTGAAATCGGAGTGGCTGATGGTGCCCGCTGCTGCGGACAGAGCCTGAAATCGGAGTGGCTGATGGTGGCTACTGCTGCCGACAGAGCCTGACATTGGAATGGCTGATGGTGCCCGCTGCTGCCGGCAGAGCCTGACATCGGAGTGGCTGACGGTGCCCGCTGCTGCCGACAGAGCCTGAAATCGGAGTGGCTGATGGTGCCCGCTTCTGCGGATAGAGGCTGAAATCGGAGTGGCTGATGGTGGCTACTGCTGCCGACAGAGCCTGACATCGGAATGGCTGATGGTGCCCGCTGCTGCCGGCAGAGCCTGACATCGGAGTGGCTGATGGTGCCCGCTGCTGCCGACAGAGCCTGAAATCGGAGTGGCTGATTGTGGCTACTGCTGCCGACAGAGCCTGACATCGGAGTGGCTGATGGTGGCTACTGCTGCCGACAGAGCCTGACATCGGAGTGGCTGATGGTGCCCGCTCCTGCCGACAGAGCCTGAAATCGGAGTGGCTGATTGTGGCTACTGCTGCCGACAGAGCCTGACATCGGAGTGGCTGATGGTGGCTACTGCTGCCGACAGAGCTTGACATCGGAGTGGCTGATGGTGGCTACTGCTGCCTGCAGAGCCTGATATCGGAGTGGCTGATGGTGCCCGCTGCTGCTTGCACAGCCCTGACATCGGAGTGGCTGATGGTGCCCGCTGCTGCTGACAGAGCCTGACATCGGAGTGGCTGATGGTGCCCGCTGCTGCTGACAAAGCCTGACATCGGATTCGCTGATGGTGCCCGCTGCTGCTGGCAGAGCCTGACATCGGAGTGGCTGATGGTGCCCGCTGCTGCCGGCAGAGCCTGACATCGGAGTGGCTGATGGTGCCCGCTGCTGCCGGCAGAGCCTGACATCGGAGTGCTTGATGGTGCCCGCTGCTGCCGACAGAGCCCTGACATCGGAGTGGCTGATGGTGGCTACTGCTGCCGACAGAGCCTGACATCGGAGTGGCTGATGGTGCCCGCTGCTGACGACAGAGCCTGACATCGGAGTGGCTGATGGTGCCCGCTGCTGACGACAGAGCCTGACATCGGAGTGGCTGATGGTGGCTACTGCTGCCGACAGAGCCTGACATCGGAGTGGCTGATGGTGCCCGCTGCTGCCGACAGAGCCTGACATCGGAGTGGCTGATGGTGCCCGCTGCTGACGACAGAGCCTGACATCGCAGGGGCTGATGGTGCCCGCTGCTGCCGACAGAGCCTGACATCGGTGTGGCTGATGTGGCTACTGCTGCCGACAGAGCCTGACATCGGAGTGGCTGATGTGGCTACTGCTGCCGACAGAGCTTGACATCAGAGTGGCTGATGGTGCCCGCTGCTGCTGGCAGAGCCTGATATCGGAGTGGCTGATGGTGCCCGCTGCTGCTGGCAGAGCCCTGACATCGGAGTGGCTGATGGTGGCTACTGCTGCCGACAGAGCCTGACATCGCAGTGGCTGATGGTGCCCGCTGCTGCTTGCACAGCCCTGACATCGGAGTGGCTGATGCTGCCCGCTGCTGCTGACAGAGCCTGACATCGGAGTTGCTGATGGTGCCCGCTGATGCTGACAAAGCCTGACATCGGAGTGGCTGATGGTGACCGCTGCTGCCGGCAGAGCCTGACATCGGAGTGGCTGATGTTGCCCGCTGCTGCCGACAGAGCCTGACATCGTAGTGGCTGATGTGGCTACTGCTGCCGACAGAGCCTGATCTCGGAGTGGCTGATGGTGGCTACTGCTGCCGACAGAGCCTGACATCGGAGTGGCTGATCGTGCCCGCTGCTGCCGGCAGAGCCTGACATCGGAGTGGCTGATGTGGCTACTGCTGCCGACAGAGCCTGACATCGGAGCGGCTGATGGTGCCCGCTGCTGCCGACAGAGCCTGACATCGGAGTGGCTGATGTGGCTACTGCTGCCGACAGAGCCTGACATCGGATTGGCTGATGGTGCCCGCTGCTGCCGACAGAGCCTGACATCGGAGTGGCTGATGGTGCCCGCTTCTGCCGACAGAGCCTGAAATCGGAGTGGCTGATGTGGCTACTGCTGCCGACAGAGCCTGACATCGGAATGGCTGATGGTGCCCGCTGCTGCCGGCAGAGCCTGACATCGGAATGGCTGATGGTGGCTACTGCTGCCGACAGAGCCTGACATCGGAGTGGCTGATGGTGCCCGCTGCTGCCGACAGAGCCTGACATCGGAGTGGCTGATGGTGGCCGCTGCTGCCGACAGAGCCTGACATCAGAGTGGCTGATGGTGCCCGCTGCTGCCGGCAGAGCCTGACATCGGAGTGGCTGATGGTGTCCGCTGCTGCCGGCAGAGTGTGACATCGGAGTGGCTGATGGTGCCCGCTGCTGCCGGCAGAGCCTGACATCGGAGTGGCTGATGGTGCCCGCTGCTGCCGGCAGAGCCTGACATCGGAGTGGCTGATGGTGCCCGCTGCTGCCGACAGAGCCCTGACATCGGAGTGGCTGATGTGGCTACTGCTGCCGACAGAGCCTGACATCGGAGTGGCTGATGGTGCCCGCTGCTGCCGGCAGAGCCTGACATCGGAGTGCTTGATGGTGCCCGCTGCTGCTGGCAGAGCCTGACATCGGAGTGGCTGATGGTGCCCGCTGCTGCCGGCAGAGCCTGACATCGGAGTGCTTGATGGTGCCCGCTGCTGCCGACAGAGCCCTGACATCGGAGTGGCTGATGGTGGCTACTGCTGCCGACAGAGCCTGACATCGGAGTGGCTGATGGTGCCCGCTGCTGACGACAGAGCCTGACATCGGAGTGGCTGATGGTGCCCGCTGCTGACGACAGAGCCTGACATCGGAGTGGCTGATGGTGGCTACTGCTGCCGACAGAGCCTGACATCGGAGTGGCTGATGGTGCCCGCTCCTGCCGACAGAGCCCTGACATCGGAGTGGCTGATGGTGGCTACTGCTGCCTGCAGAGCCTGATATCGGAGTGGCTGATGGTGCCCGCTGCTGCTGACAAATCCTGACATCGGATTGGCTGATGGTGCCCGCTGCTGCTGGCAGAGCCTGACATCGGAGTGGCTGATGGTGCCCACTGCTGCCGGCAGAGCCTGACATCGGAGTGGCTGATGGTGCCCGCTGCTGCCGGCAGAGCCTGACATCGGAGTGCTTGATGGTGCCCGCTGCTGCCGACAGAGCCCTGACATCTGAGTGGCTGATGGTGGCTACTGCTGCCGACAGAGCCTGACATCGGAGTGGCTGATGGTGCCCGCTGCTGACGACAGAGCCTGACATCGGAGTGGTTGATGGTGCCCGCTGCTGACGACAGAGCCTGACATCGGAGTGGCTGATGGTGGCTACTGCTGCCGACAGAGCCTGACATCGGAGTGGCTGATGGTGCCCTGTGCTGCCGACAGAGCCTGACATCGGAGTGGCTGATGGTGCCCGCTGCTGCCGACAGAGCCTGACATCGCAGGGGCTGATGGTGCCCGCTGCTGCCGACAGAGCCTAACATCGGTGTGGCTGATGTGGCTACTGCTGCCGACAGAGCCTGACATCGGAGTGGCTGATGTGGCTACTGCTGCCGACAGAGCCTGACATCAGAGTGGCTGATGGTGCCCGCTGCTGATGGCAGAGCCTGATATCGGAGTGGCTGATGGTGCCCGCTGCTGCTGGCAGAGCCCTGACATCGGAGTGGCTGATGGTGTCTACTGCTGCTTGCACAGCCCTGACATCGGAGTGGCTGATTGTGGCTACTGCTGCTTGCACAGCCCTGACATCGGAGTGGCTTATGTGGCTACTACTGCCGGCAGAGCCTGACATCGGAGTGGCTGATGTGGCTACTACTGCCGACAGAGCCTGATATCGGAGTGGCTGATTGTGCCCGCTGCTGCCGGCAGAGCCTGACATCGGAGTGGCTGATGTGGCTACTGCTGCCGACAGAGCCTGAAATCGGAGTGGCTGATGGTGCCCGCTGCTGCCGGCAGAGCCTGACATCGGAGTGGCTGATGTGGCTACTACTGCCGACAGAGCCTGACATCGGAGTGGCTGATGGTGCCCACTTCTGCCGACAGAGCCTGACATCGGAATGGCTGATGGTGGCTACTGCTGCCGACAGAGCCTGACATCGGAGTGGCTGAAGGTGCCCGCTGCTGCGGACAGAGCCTGAAATCGGAGTGGCTGATGGTGCCCGCTGCTGCGGACAGAGCCTGAAATCGGAGTGGCTGATGGTGGCTACTGCTGCCGACAGAGCCTGACATTGGAATGGCTGATGGTGCCCGCTGCTGCCGGCAGAGCCTGACATCGGAGTGGCTGACGGTGCCCGCTGCTGCCGACAGAGCCTGAAATCGGAGTGGCTGATGGTGCCCGCTTCTGCGGATAGAGGCTGAAATCGGAGTGGCTGATGGTGGCTACTGCTGCCGACAGAGCCTGACATCGGAATGGCTGATGGTGCCCGCTGCTGCCGGCAGAGCCTGACATCGGAGTGGCTGATGGTGCCCGCTGCTGCCGACAGAGCCTGAAATCGGAGTGGCTGATTGTGGCTACTGCTGCCGACAGAGCCTGACATCGGAGTGGCTGATGGTGGCTACTGCTGCCGACAGAGCCTGACATCGGAGTGGCTGATGGTGCCCGCTCCTGCCGACAGAGCCTGAAATCGGAGTGGCTGATTGTAGCTACTGCTGCCGACAGAGCCTGACATCGGAGTGGCTGATGGTGGCTACTGCTGCCGACAGAGCTTGACATCGGAGTGGCTGATGGTGGCTACTGCTGCCTGCAGAGCCTGATATCGGAGTGGCTGATGGTGCCCGCTGCTGCTTGCACAGCCCTGACATCGGAGTGGCTGATGGTGCCCGCTGCTGCTGACAGAGCCTGACATCGGAGTGGCTGATGGTGCCCGCTGCTGCTGACAAAGCCTGACATCGGATTCGCTGATGGTGCCCGCTGCTGCTGGCAGAGCCTGACATCGGAGTGGCTGATGGTGCCCGCTGCTGCCGGCAGAGCCTGACATCGGAGTGGCTGATGGTGCCCGCTGCTGCCGGCAGAGCCTGACATCGGAGTGCTTGATGGTGCCCGCTGCTGCCGACAGAGCCCTGACATCGGAGTGGCTGATGGTGGCTACTGCTGCCGACAGAGCCTGACATCGGAGTGGCTGATGGTGCCCGCTGCTGACGACAGAGCCTGACATCGGAGTGGCTGATGGTGCCCGCTGCTGACGACAGAGCCTGACATCGGAGTGGCTGATGGTGGCTACTGCTGCCGACAGAGCCTGACATCGGAGTGGCTGATGGTGCCCGCTGCTGCCGACAGAGCCTGACATCGGAGTGGCTGATGGTGCCCGCTGCTGACGACAGAGCCTGACATCGCAGGGGCTGATGGTGCCCGCTGCTGCCGACAGAGCCTGACATCGGTGTGGCTGATGTGGCTACTGCTGCCGACAGAGCCTGACATCGGAGTGGCTGATGTGGCTACTGCTGCCGACAGAGCTTGACATCAGAGTGGCTGATGGTGCCCGCTGCTGCTGGCAGAGCCTGATATCGGAGTGGCTGATGGTGCCCGCTGCTGCTGGCAGAGCCCTGACATCGGAGTGGCTGATGGTGGCTACTGCTGCCGACAGAGCCTGACATCGCAGTGGCTGATGGTGCCCGCTGCTGCTTGCACAGCCCTGACATCGGAGTGGCTGATGCTGCCCGCTGCTGCTGACAGAGCCTGACATCGGAGTTGCTGATGGTGCCCGCTGATGCTGACAAAGCCTGACATCGGAGTGGCTGATGGTGACCGCTGCTGCCGGCAGAGCCTGACATCGGAGTGGCTGATGTTGCCCGCTGCTGCCGACAGAGCCTGACATCGTAGTGGCTGATGTGGCTACTGCTGCCGACAGAGCCTGATCTCGGAGTGGCTGATGGTGGCTACTGCTGCCGACAGAGCCTGACATCGGAGTGGCTGATCGTGCCCGCTGCTGCCGGCAGAGCCTGACATCGGAGTGGCTGATGTGGCTACTGCTGCCGACAGAGCCTGACATCGGAGCGGCTGATGGTGCCCGCTGCTGCCGACAGAGCCTGACATCGGAGTGGCTGATGTGGCTACTGCTGCCGACAGAGCCTGACATCGGATTGGCTGATGGTGCCCGCTGCTGCCGACAGAGCCTGACATCGGAGTGGCTGATGGTGCCCGCTTCTGCCGACAGAGCCTGAAATCGGAGTGGCTGATGTGGCTACTGCTGCCGACAGAGCCTGACATCGGAATGGCTGATGGTGCCCGCTGCTGCCGGCAGAGCCTGACATCGGAATGGCTGATGGTGGCTACTGCTGCCGACAGAGCCTGACATCGGAGTGGCTGATGGTGCCCGCTGCTGCCGACAGAGCCTGACATCGGAGTGGCTGATGGTGGCCGCTGCTGCCGACAGAGCCTGACATCAGAGTGGCTGATGGTGCCCGCTGCTGCCGGCAGAGCCTGACATCGGAGTGGCTGATGGTGTCCGCTGCTGCCGGCAGAGTGTGACATCGGAGTGGCTGATGGTGCCCGCTGCTGCCGGCAGAGCCTGACATCGGAGTGGCTGATGGTGCCCGCTGCTGCCGGCAGAGCCTGACATCGGAGTGGCTGATGGTGCCCGCTGCTGCCGACAGAGCCCTGACATCGGAGTGGCTGATGTGGCTACTGCTGCCGACAGAGCCTGACATCGGAGTGGCTGATGGTGCCCGCTGCTGCCGACAGAGCCTGACATCGGAGTGGCTGATGGTGCCCGTTTCTGCCGACAGAGCCTGAAATCGGAGTGGCTGATGTGGCTACTGCTGCCGACAGAGCCTGACATCGGAATGGCTGATGGTGCCCGCTGCTGCCGGCAGAGCCTGACATCGGAATGGCTGATGGTGGGTACTGCTTCCGACAGAGCCTGACATCGGAGTGGCTGATGGTGCCCGCTGCTGCCGACAGAGCCTGACATCGGAGTGGCTGATGGTGGCCGCTGCTGCCGACAGAGCCTGACATCAGAGTGGCTGATGGTGCCCGCTGCTGCCGGCAGAGCCTGACATCGGAGTGGCTGATGGTGCCCGCTGCTGCCGGCAGAGTGTGACATCGGAGTGGCTGATGGTGCCCGCTGCTGCCGGCAGAGCCTGACATCGGAGTGGCTGATGGTGCCCGCTGCTGCCGACAGAGCCCTGACATCGGAGTGGCTGATGGTGGCTACTGCTGCCGACAGAGCCTGACATCGGAGTGGCTGATGGTGCCCGGTGCTGCCGACAGAGCCTGACATCGGAGTGGCTGATGGTGGCCGCTGCTGCCGACAGAGCCTGACATCGGAGTGGCTGATGGTGCCCGCTGCTGCCGGCAGAGCCTGACATCGGAGTGGCTGATGTGGCTACTGCTGCCGACAGAGCCTGACATCGGAGTGGCTGATGGTGCCCGCTGCTGCCGACAGAGCCTGACATCGGAGTGGCTGATGGTGCCCGTTTCTGCCGACAGAGCCTGAAATCGGAGTGGCTGATGTGGCTACTGCTGCCGACAGAGCCTGACATCGGAATGGCTGATGGTGCCCGCTGCTGCCGGCAGAGCCTGACATCGGAATGGCTGATGGTGGGTACTGCTGCCGACAGAGCCTGACATCGGAGTGGCTGATGGTGCCCGCTGCTGCCGACAGAGCCTGACATCGGAGTGGCTGATGGTGCCCGCTGCTGCCGGCAGAGCCTGACATCGGAGTGGCTGATGGTGCCCGCTGCTGCCGGCAGAGTGTGACATCGGAGTGGCTGATGGTGCCCGCTGCTGCCGGCAGAGCCTGACATCGGAGTGGCTGATGGTGCCCGCTGCTGCCGACAGAGCCCTGACATCGGAGTGGCTGATGGTGGCTACTGCTGCCGACAGAGCCTGACATCGGAGTGGCTGATGGTGCCCGGTGCTGCCGACAGAGCCTGACATCGGAGTGGCTGATGGTGCCCGCTGCTGCCGACAGAGCCTGACATCGGAGTGGCTGATGGTGCCCGCTGCTGCCGGCAGAGCCTGACATCGGAGTGGCTGATGTGGCTACTGCTGCCGACAGAGCCTGACATCGGAGTGGCTGATGGTGCCCGCTGCTGCCGACAGAGCCTGACATCGGAGTGGCTGATGGTGCCCGCTGCTGCCGACAGAGCCTGACATCGGAGTGGCTAATGGTGCCCGCTGCTGCCGACAGAGCCTGAAATCGGAGTGGCTGATGGTGGCTACTGCTGCCGACAGAGCCTGACATCGGCGTGGCTGATGGTGGCTACTGCTGCCGACAGAGCCTGACATCGGAGTGGCTGATGGAGCCCGCTGCTGCCGGCAGAGCCTGACATCGGAGGGGCTGATGGTGGCTACTGCTGCCGACAGAGCCTGACATCGGAGTGGCTGATGGTGGCTACTGCTGCCGACAGAGCCTGACATCGGAGTGGCTGATGGTGGCTACTGCTGCCGACAGAGCCTGACATCGGAGTGGCTGATGGTGGTTAATGCTGCCGACAGAGCCTGACATCGGAGTGGCTGCTGGTGCCCACTGCTGCCGGCAGAGCCCTGACATCGGAGTGGCTGATGGTGCCCGCTGCTGTTGGCAGAGCCTGACATCGGAGTGGCTGATGGTGCCCGCTGCTGCTGGCAGAGCCCTGACATCGGAGTGGCTGATGGTGGCTACTGCTGCCGGCAGAGCCTGACATTGGAGTGGCTTATGTGGCTACTGCCACTGACAAAGCCACTCTGTCGGCAGACAGAGCCTGACATCGGAGTGGCTGATGGTGCCCGCTGCTGCCGGCAGAGCCTGACATCGGAGTGGCTGATGGTGGCTACTGCTGCCGACAGAGCCTGACATCGGAGTGGCTGATGGTGGCTACTGCTGCCGACAGAGCCTGACATCGGAGTGGCTGATGGTTCCCGCTGCTGCCGGCAGAGCCCTGACATCGGAGTGGCTGATGGTTCCCGCTGCTGCTGGCAGAGCCTGACATCGGAGGGGCTGATCGCGCCCGCTGCTGCTGGCAGAGCCCTCACATCGGAGTGGCTGATGGTGGCTACTGCTGCCGGCAGAACCTGACATCGGAGTGGCTGATGGTGCCCACTGCTGCTGACAAAGCCTGACATTGGAGTGGCTGATGGTGGCTACTGCTGCCGACAGAGCCTGACATCGGAGTGGCTGATGGTGCCAGCTGCTGCTGACAGAGGCTGACATCGGAGTGGCTGATGGTGCCCGCTGCTGCCGGCAGAGCCTGACATCGGAGTGGCTGATGGTGCCAGCTGCTGCTGACAGAGGCTGACATCGGAGTGGCTGATGGTGCCCGCTGCTGCCGACAGAGCCTGACATTGGAATGGCTGATGGTGCCCGCTGCTGCCGGCAGAGCCTGACATCGGAGTGGCTGATGGTGCCCGCTGCTGCCGACAGAGCCCTGACATCGGAGTGGCTGATGGTGGCTACTGCTGCCGACAGAGCCTGACATCGGAGTGGCTGATGGTGCCCGGTGCTGCCGACAGAGCCTGACATCGGAGTGGCTGATGGTGCCCGCTGCTGCCGACAGAGCCTGACATCGGAGTGGCTGATGGTGCCCGCTGCTGCCGACAGAGCCTGACATCGGAGTGGCTAATGGTGCCCGCTGCTGCCGACAGAGCCTGAAATCGGAGTGGCTGATGGTGGCTACTGCTGCCGACAGAGCCTGACATCGGCGTGGCTGATGGTGGCTACTGCTGCCGACAGAGCCTGACATCGGAGTGGCTGATGGAGCCCGCTGCTGCCGGCAGAGCCTGACATTGGAGTGGCTGATGGTGGCTACTGCTGCCGACAGAGCCTGACATCGGAGTGGCTGATGGTGGCTACTGCTGCCGACAGAGCCTGACATCGGAGTGGCTGATGGTGGTTAATGCTGCCGACAGAGCCTGACATCGGAGTGGCTGCTGGTGCCCGCTGCTGCCGGCAGAGCCCTGACATCGGAGTGGCTGATGGTGCCCGCTGCTGTTGGCAGAGCCTGACATCGGAGTGGCTGATGGTGCCCGCTGCTGCTGGCAGAGCCCTGACATCGGAGTGGCTGATGGTGGCTACTGCTGCCGGCAGAGCCTGACATTGGAGTGGCTCATGTGGCTACTGCCACTGACAAAGCCACTCTGTCGGCACACAGAGCCTGACATCGGAGTGGCTGATGGTGCCCGCTGCTGCCGGCAGAGCCTGACATCGGAGTGGCTGATGGTGGCTACTGCTGCCGACAGAGCCTGACATCGGAGAGGCTGATGGTGGCTACTGCTGCTGGCAGAGCCTGACATCGGAGGGGCTGATCGCGCCCGCTGCTGCTGGCAGAGCCCTGACATCGGAGTGGCTGATGGTGGCTACTGCTGCCGGCAGAACCTGACATCGGAGTTGCTGATGGTGCCCGCTGCTGCTGACAAAGCCTGACATCGGAGTGGCTGATGGTGGCTACTGCTGCCGACAGAGCCTGACATCGGAGTGGCTGATGGTGCCAGCTGCTGCTGACAGAGGATGACATCGGAGTGGCTGATGGTGCCCGCTGCTGCCGGCAGAGCCTGACATCGGAGTGGCTGATGGTGCCCGCTGCTGCTGACAGAGCCTGACATCAGAGTGGCTGATGGTGCCCGCTGCTGCCGGCAAAGCCTGACATCGGAGTGGCTGATGTTGGCTACTGCTGCCGGAAGAGCCTGACATCGGAGTGGCTGATGGTGCCCGCTGCTGCCGACAGAGCCTGACATCGGAGTGGCTGATGGTGCCCGCTGCTGCCGACAGAGCCTGACATCGGAGTGGCTGATTGTTCCCACTGCTGCCGACAGAGCCTGACATCGGAGTCGCTGATGGTGCCCGCTGCTGCCGACAGAGCCTTACATCGGAGTGGCTGATGGTTCCCACTGCTGCCGACAGAGCCTGACATCGGAGTGGCTGATGGTGGCTACTGCTGCCGACAGAGCCTGACATCGAAGTCGCTGATGGTGCCCGCTGCTGCCGGCAGAGCCTGACATCGGAGTGGCTGATGGTGCCCGCTGCTGCCGGCAGAGCCTTACATCGAAGTGGCTGATGGTGGCCACTGCTGCCGACAGAGCCTGACATCGGAGTGGCTGATGGTGCCCGCTGCTGCCTACAGAGCCTAACATCGGTGTGGCTTATGTGGCTACTGCTGCCGAAAGAGCCTGACATGGGAGTGGCCGATGGTGGCTACTGCTGCCGACAGAGCCTGACATCGGAGTGGCTGATGGTGCCCGATGCTACTGGCAGAGCCTGACATCGGAGTGGCCGATGGTGGCTACTGCTGCCGACAGAGCCTGACATCGGAGTGGCTGATGGTGCCCGCTGCTGCTGATAGAGCCTGACATCGGAGTGGCTGATGGTGTCCGCTGCTGCCGGCAGAGCCCTGACATCGGAGTGGCTGATTATGGCTACTGCTGCCGACAGAGCCTGACATCGGAGTGGCTGATTGTGTCTACTGCTGCCGACAGAGCCTGACATCGGAGTGGCTGATGGTGCCCGATGCTGCTGGCAGAGCCCTGACATCGGAGTGGCTGATGGTGCTCGCTGCTGCTTACAGAGCCTGACATCGGAGTGGCTGATAGTGCCCGCTGCTGCCGGCAGAGCCTGACTTCGGAGTGGCTGATGGTGCCCGTTGCTGCCGACAGAGCCTGACATCGGAGTGGCTGATGGTGCCCGCTGCTGCCGGCAGAGCCCTGACATCGGAGTGGCTGATTGTGGCTACTGCTGCCGACAGAGCCTGACATCGGAGTGGCTGATGGTGCCCGATGCTGCTGGCAGAGCCCTGACATCGGAGTGGCTGATGGTGCCCGCTGCTGCTGACAGAGCCTGACATCGGAGTGGCTGATGGTGCCCGCTGCTGCTGACAAAGCCTGACATCGGAGTGGCTGATGGTGCCTGTTGCTGCCGACAGAGCCTGACATCGGAGTGGCTGATGGTGCCCGCTGCTGCCGGCAGAGCCCTGACATCGGAGTGGCTGATTGTGGCTACTGCTGCCGACAGAGCCTGACATCGGAGTGGCTGATGGTGCCCGATGCTGCTGGCAGAGCCCTGACATCGGAGTGGCTGATGGTGCCCGCTGCTGCTGACAGAGCCTGACATCGGAGTGGCTGATGGTGCCCGCTGCTGCCGACAGAGCCTGACATCGGAGTGGCTGATGGTGCCCGATGCTGCCGACAGAGCCTGACATCGGAGTGGCTGATGGTGCCCGCAGCTGCCGACAGAGCCTGACATCGGAGTGGCTGATGGTGCACGCTGCTGCCGACAGAGCCTGACATCGGAGTGGCTGATGGTGCCCGCAGCTGCCGACAGAGCCTGACATTGGAGTGGCTGATAGTGACTGCTGCTGCCGACAGAGCCTGAAATCGGAGTCGCTGATGGTGCCCGCTGCTGCCGACAGAACCTGACATCGGAGTGGCTGATGGTGCCCGCTGCTGCCGACAGAGCCTGACATCGGAGTGGCTGATGGTGCCCGCAGCTGCCGACAGAGCCTGACATCGGAGTGGCTGATAGTGACTACTGCTGCCGACAGAGCCTGACATCGGAGTGGCTGATGGTGCCCGGTGCTGCCGACAGAGCCTGACATCGGAGTGGCTGATGGTGCCCGCTGCTGTTGACAGAGCCTGACATCGGAGTGGCTGATGTTGGCTACTGCTGCTGACAGAGTCTGACATCGGAGTGGCTGATGGTGCCCGGTGCTGCCGACAGAGCTTGACATCGGAGTGGCTGATGGTGCCCGCTGCTGCCGGCAGAGCCTGACATCGGAGTGGCTGATGGTGGCTACTGCTGCCGACAGAGCCTGACATCGGAGTGGCTGATGGTGCCCGCTGCTGCCGGCAGAGCCTGACATCGGAGTGGCTGATGGTGGCTACTGCTGCCGACAGAGCCTGACAT